>JAQIXW010003850.1:0-12465 GCA_034700685.1 Willowsia buskii
TTTTGATCAGTACATGCAACATTCTTGCTATATGTTTTTTATTAGTTTAACTTGATTAATTCCATCATTTAGTATTACAATCCTGGTGAACTCAGGTTCATGGTCAAACATAGCTGCATAATTACTCAATTAATTTTCTTTGCCAGACTTTCGGATTTCTGTATGATTTTATACATGAATACTGAGTATGAATAAAAAAGGATGACTGGATAACAAACGATTAGATACAATGATAATTATTATTAGGTGTATTTCAATTTAATCGACAAACGATTGAAGATGTCAGCGGTAGCATTCGAAAATGCGTTTTGTACACATACCCGTTCACAGTAATACTCTGTACTTTATAGAGTTGATGTTAAATTTGTAATCTTGCGTTCCAATTAGAAGAGCACACGATTACTTTTCCCAAATCATTGGAGTAGAAATAAAATAGCAGATACTGGTGTGTAGTTTTAAAATACAAAGTGCTTCTAATAAATGCGTAATTCATTACATTGCGAATCCCACTATTCCCACTCCAAAAGAGATGTAGAAAAGCTGGTGATAGGTTTTATACAACACGTTAAATGAAGTATGCCATTAATTAAATTCATCATTCAATGGGATACCGAATCCAGTTTTGATATGCCCTTCATTTAGTGTGCTCTAAACTCTACACGCAATGACATTTTTGGGTATGATAATCGATATTCATACATGTCGCGTTGCGTTATATAAAGACATGGAAATTGCAGTGTTGCAAGGAACCCAAGTGCTTACGATATGATCTTGAATGTTTTAAACCCGAAACGAAATAAATACATCATATAAACGCTGACTTGTAAAACTGTGAGTAGAAAAAAGAGGAGTGTTTTTTGCCATTGTACACTATTTATTGTTTAGGATTTGTCACCAGCTCATATGTTTTAGTCATGTATATTTCATATAATGTTACATTTGTTACGAATCAATAGAACGAAATTGTCAGCTCAAAAGAATGTCTTAATGAGAATGTCTTGAAGCATAATGATTGAAAGTCATGGTAAGGAATCGAAGCCGCAACACATCCGTTCTCAAAAAACTTCAGATGAAGAAACTTTTTTGTTAATTATATTTACAAAAATGAGCTACAAAATTCGAATCGGATAGATTCTACTTATACTTATATAGATAGTGGTTAGTTCCAGCAAGCATAAAAGGACATGTTCTCGAGTCTCGTTAGGTTTTGGGGAAGATAACACAATCAGAAATGCATGCAGATACGCAATATAATTAATAATTATGCAGCTCATACCTCATCATTCATCATTATCATTGCAACGAAATGTTTATTGATGGAAGTAAGCTTGCAAACTACAAACTACAGTAAAACTTCTCTATAAGAAACTCCTCTATAAGAAAAACCTCCTTATAAGTACCCTGAAAATATTTCCCTTGGTGTATATACCCAATGTTAAAAAACCTCCATATAAGACCAATCTCCCTTTAAGCAAAGAATTTTTGCCTCCCCTGGGGTGTTCTTATAGAGAAGTTTTACTGTAGGTTGTCTCGCTGGACTCCGGGTTTTACTAATGTCCTTTCCCAATGCAATTCTCACCGCAATCGCGCAACAATACTTTACTGAACACCAATGCAGTAGCGCAGACGGCGCAGAGTATCATTCATGTCCTCTTGCATCATACAACTAGACTGATACTGATAGTAAGAAAATAGTGATTATTCACGACCAGCGATAGGAAACCTTCGAAGATTACTGATATGATATGCAATGGGTTATATGTTATATTATATGGTTGCATGTAACAATCTCCATTTCTTTCATACTATGCAAGATAATCATAAAAATAATTGTTACTTACTTACTAGTAAATACAAAGGAAAAAATATAAAAGCTTTTCTCGGTTTTTAAGTTTTAAGCTTAGTTTTTTTGTAGCTAAAGTACTGAGGATTGTGGACATAATTGCATATGAATTTTTACGGTATTGTACCCGAACAAACGGTTTTAAGCACAACACCAAATACAGTAAAGCAAATTGTACTCTATTGGCTTTTGAGGGGGAGGATTGCATCGTAGAAGCATGTCGTGCATGTGAAAGCAAAGCAAAAAAGTATTCATTGACCACTACTACACATACATCAACATTATCATAATACACATACATATTATATTATAGCTGATAGCTGATACACTCCTCATATTATGGTATGTCGTGTTTATGTATTATATACAGTCGGCAGTCGGCAGTGTTGAGTGTTGACATTGCAGTTTTCGCATGTTTTTAAATGCACCTATAAAGCATCTAAATCTCGATCTTAACGCGAGTAAAGTAACAAAGTGTATCGTGCCGTATTAACAGCATTGCAAATGCTTAAATCATAATAGTTTAAACATTATCACAATCATATACCAAAATCATTTCGCTATCCTGGTCAATGCACGGCTTTGCTTCAATATTTTGCAAAAAAGTATTAGTAACACATACCGTAAATAATACCGTCATCTCATCACCCATCACACAAACAGTTGTTGAAGTTGTGGGAATCCTAGAACATCTGTTTGTATTATATTCTTTGGTTTTAAAGAGATTAAATTCATTATCTCTCCCTCACCGTTCCGCTGTAGTATTCTACTTGGATAAACAACAACTGACACCAAATAGAGCCTTTTCTTTTAACTTAAGGTTTCATAAACAACATTGATAATACAAAGTTTATTTTTCCTGGAAGTGGAAATGATGCAAACTTATTTTGCTTGCCTAATAATACCTATACATTTTAGTAAAAGCGTTTGGGCGTTGACGTTAACGAGATGTGAGAGCACCAAGTATCCGTTCTAAAGAATTGGCATAAAAAAGATAGCCACTGCGCATCACTAGTGTTTAAATGAGCGCTCTGTAAACTTCCTATCCCTGCTGAAATAAAGCTCGAAAATGGGTGACACTGAAACGCCTCCGGTGTATCACGTCGTTGTCGTTGGATTTCACCACAAGAAGGGATGTCAGGTTGGGCTAAAGCTATGAATGAATTTAATGAAAATCCCATATAATACAATTCACAATGAAGTTCAAAGCTTCGTTTGAGTAGCCAAAACTGTTTATGTTTTTGAATATTTTGTCGTTAGGTCGAGTACGTCTATCCTCCATTTGACAGTGATGTTGAAAATACTGCATGGAAGTATTTGCCGACGTTGGCCATGCCAGTACGTCAAACTATTATTGACACATGCACAACAGTGCATTGTTCTAAGTTTTAAAATTAATTATTCCTAATTTTATGCAGGATGGAGCCCATAATTTTGAAACGGACACAGTGTACTTCCATCTCCCGTCTCTGAAGAATCCTCGGGAAACTGTGTTTGGGGTGGCATGTTATCAGCAAATAGATGCTAGTGTAGGTTACGCCTTAAACAATTTTGTTGCCAATTTTCTTTAAAATGGCAATAATTCCTTATGTAAATCTGCTCTTTTATTGCAGAAATTAACCAATAAGCCTGATGATGTTACAAGAAGTACAGTGCAAAAGTCTGTTTGCGTGCTCAGCAAATTTCCTTTGTATGGCCACATTCAGGTAAAACCAGAATTAAATTACCGCATCGACCCTTAGTTTGTATTATCAATGGCAATCCCTCTAAACTTCTCCAATTTTTGTCTTGCAAAGGTGAAAATGTCTCTTATAACGGCAGCGTATTTTAGAAAAGGAGATTTTGAGCAGGTTTCTATTCTAAAGGAGGCTTACAACAATCTCAATATGTGTTTAAATTCTGAGTTACTTAAAACACCTGAAGCTTGTGTCGGTTAGTAAATATTCAATTATTCAATAAATTATTAATCATCAAATTGCCTGTGTGGTACTAAAATTCGTGTGTATTTTTCAACAGGACTGTCTCCCCGAGATTTAGTGTTTACATTTCGCCATCAAATCATTACGCTATTCAAGTTGCTCCTGTTAGAAAAGAAAATATTATTTAGAGGGTCTTCTGTGGGGCCACTTTGCTCTTCTTTGCTAACCCTAATATCTTTACTTCCGTTGACTTTGGAATATGGTTTGACTGAATCTGCATGTGTAAAGACAACTAAGACCATGTCCATTGTCCCACAATTTTCAACGCAATCAGAGACAGATCATGTGGACGTGATGGAAAAGGTAGAAGAAGAAAGTTCACAGGACGCATCGCAAACTCAAATTTCAAATGACAAGCATTTAGGCACAAGTAGCTCCCCACATTCTGAGAAAAAGGCCAAAGATATTAACAATTCCCGAATTCAGGACGAATCTGTAACAAGTGACAAAGTTGATTACGCGGCAGTTAGTACTACTGCAGATGGGGAACCGATTTCCAACTCCAAATTTTACTACTCATTGGAGAGTAATATGAAGACATCTCTATCAGAAACATCATCGCTGTCCTCAGAAAAGCAGGCGGATGACATTCCAGATTTTATAACTGCTGTTCAGATGACACCCAGTGATGCTGGTCTTCCTTTACAACTATTCACAAAAGTATAAAAAACAACTATGCGATTTTTATGCTTTTTACAAATGACAACTATTTGATCTCAACGTTCATTTTATTCGTTTAGGGTTATCTTTGTCACCCGTACTTATCATTACATTACATGGACTTGCTCTCTGATTCAAGAGTGCGTGGGTTTGTCATTGGAGCAACAAACATTCTATTCAAGCAAAAACGGGATCTTGTTGACGTAGTTGTTGAAATGTCCGATGGCTCCATTGATATTCCCGATTTAAATTTGAAGCGAATGGTTACTGCTACAACTGCTGACCTGAGATTTGCCGACAACATAGTTCGTCAGGTAACGCAGGAGTCAAATGGTCGCCGGGCTGAACCTGACGCATTCATGGATGGTGTAGGATGGGAGGGCGGAGATGAATGGATTCGAGCACAATTTAAATACTATCTGATGTGTTTAATGAGGACCAGTCTATTAGATGAAGGAAGTAGACAAAGAGAATCATTCTTTCCTGGCTTCCTTCGAATGTGGCAAAATACTCACAACTGGACAACTTGGGAAGCCTATGTTAATTCGGAAGAAAGAGACACGCCTGGCATATATTCGTTGTGTCCAGGTCATCCTTATGATGGAAATATGTCAGTGACCGATATGAAGATTCGATTTTCTCAGTAGGTCTCCTTAAAACTTTAAACAGAATTAGGAAACCCATTGGGTTGCCGTTTAAGTTTACCTCTTCCTTACATATTTTTATTTTGGACATTTACATTATATTCCAGCACAATGCAGAGCTCTGAAAGTGGAAGAAAATTAAACCATGCTGTCGGAAAAGCGGTTACGTCTACTGGCAAAGCAGTGGGAGGTGCGATATCTCATGCAAAAGGTGCTTTTTCTACTTGGTGGTCTTCCGTTACCACTGGGATTCCCGTTACACCAACTCTCGATGCTACTTCTCCTGATAACGATTCGAGGTTTGAAAATGATGAAAAGACTACTCCTGTTTCACAAACCGGCAGTTAAATATAATATATGTAAGTTATGAAAGATAGTGCAACAACAGCAGAAATGGAGAGAGTCTAGCGTTAATCAAAGCTAAATTCTAGTTCATGAGTCTGAAACAACAGTAAAGTAGTTTTTGGCTATAAATATTTTATTACTAAGATTATGTACATAGAATGTTCTCATTTCTTCAATTAAGATAGTGGCCAATATTCTGATGAAGACAAGCACAAACTGAGATTGCTGTTCGGTACCGATCTGTACTGTATTGTACTCAACAATTTTTCAGTCATCACTATTACCGCTTTAATAATTAATTTTTGAATGATGTCTATTTTGGAAACTCGTTACCTGCATACTGGTGATTCATATCGTAATTTACGATTTCTTGTACTAAAAATCCACAAAGCGATTTAGTGCTGAAACATTACGTTTAAAAATCATAAGTAAGTGCTCTACCACATCAATTTATTTATTTAAATTCAGTTAGTCCTAACTTATTTATTAATAATATGTATGCTTTATGACATCACGCTTTAAAACTGTTTTGTTTGTAGGCTAGGGTTATATTTTATTTTTACTCATTTTCATTCCGTCACATAATGCAATTTTAAGAAATCTCATTATCACAATGAATAAAATATGAAATTCAGAAAGTAATTACAATAATGAGCCTTAATAATAATTTAATAATTAATTATCTTTACTTGCATTTATAAGCAAAGTTAGTTAAAACCTCTTTACTAAACAAATACGTATAGAAAAACTATAAGAAAAGACATATAAATATTGTTATCGTGTAAATCACTTTTCGATTAACATGTGGGTAAGTTTACGTCAAAGAATACGTTCATTTCCAGTAAGCAAGCTAGTGTGATAAATATCACATACATGATCAAGCAAGAGACACCAACCTTTGTGTCCAAAGTGTAATCATTTGCTGCAATTATAATATACAGAATGACCATTGATGTGACCAGTAAAACCGCAGAGTATTCTAGACCAGCTGAATGAATAGAAATGAAATCGCTGTCGTGGGATGTAAGAATGATTGATTGAATTAGCCATGGTAGTCCCAAGCAAATCAGAACATCAAAAGTGTTTGAGCCAACGCTATTCGACAAACCCATGGAACCCAATCCCTGGCGAGCTACGATTACTGAGGAAAGTACTTCTGGGAAAGATGTTCCAGCGGCCAGAAATGTTAGCCCGCTTACTGAATCAGGAATGCCCAATGTTTCCCCTACAGTAGGTCAATTAGGTGAAAGTGTAGAAAGTTTAGTAGGTTAAGTACCTCTAAAATGACTGTTTTCATCAAATATTATAGTTTTTCAATTACATACCAATCACACAAACCATCCAAGATGTTACATATGACAATCCTCCAATCCATCCCACACAACATAAAAGTGAAATGCCACACCACCTTTTCATTCTTTCAACTCTGCAGTCAGGAATAGTAAAGCGCAATGCTACACGAATGGGAAAAGCAACTACATCCTTCACAGCTTCTAGTGTGGCAACAGAGGACATCACAGAACTGCCTGAGTCTGAGGTTTCACTTGCTGTTTGAAAACAGATCCAGAAACATGCGTGATTGAGGAGGTATTGATACAAGATATTTATTGGCATGTTAAAAACGTGTATCTTTATACTTACTGTTGCTTGATAATGAACTAGAATCGAATAATTCATTCGGAACGGATAACACTTCCACAAGCGAAAGTTTATGAGAGTGCTTCTTTTGACTCGAAGTGTATCCAGTCCCATAGCATCTTTCACTAGCATCTGTAATGTTTCACGATGAGATGAGAAAAGTTAGGAATTTCTTGATTATTATTATTCATTTTTTCTTGACATTTTCAACCAAAGTATGATGAACCCATTCAACATTGAGTTATTAAACAATGCTCTCAACATACCTCTGTCAGTACAGGTCAGCAGAGGGGACTCCTCGTCTCTAGTTGCCCCCAATTTTTGTTTTAAAATCTTTGATAGCTTCCTTCTTGGAGCATCTTCACATCTTGGTGAAGTGCATCGCAGTTTTTCATAAAGAGTTTCCACAAATTCTTTGCATTGAGTGTCGTAGCACATTCCTATTACAAAAAATCATATAGTAACCTCTCCACTATTACTCGGGCCAGTAAAAAACACAATTATGCATAAGTTAATAGGCATTTTCACCTGCAATGTAAAAGCCGTAAATAGAAATCATCACCAGAGCTTCGTACCAATAAACACGGCCATCAAATAGTACTGCGATAAGGATTGCCACTGATAAAAGATAATATGCCGTGTCTCTGGACAAAGACCACCAATCAAGTGGTACGCCCTATAGTACAAACCAAACGTTGACAAAGTCGTAGTAGCCAAGAGCATCCAATCCATGTACCCTTAAAACTTTAAAAACACATTATGATGGATACATAATTTACCTTTCGTTTGTTTCTGCTACCACTGGGTATATTTTTCACAGCAAAGTTGGTCCCTACTCCAACGAAGAATCCAACGGCAAGTACATTGAAAACAGCACTGCCCACAATGGTTCCGACCCCAAGGTCACCTTTCGTTACGAATGTGCCTATCACATTCGTGAAAAGTTCTGGCGCAGAAGTACTGATTGCCATAAATGTTGCGCCAGCTACGTTGGGTGCAATATGTAGTTCTAAACACGCAGACAAATTTTAAACATGACATGACACAAGAATATGCCCAAAAATTAAGTTTAGATTCAATTCTTATTAAGTCCATTTCATACCTTGACATATGCATTCAATAGCTGGAACAAAATATGCATCGCACACAATGAGTAATGCATATAGCATGTAGAATACAGCAAAGAAATGAATTGCAATTGCTCCATGTTGTCGCTGCTCCTTGGTAAAAAGGTCGGCTGGAAATTCATCAGAGCTGGGCGGGGTACAGTTTCGCGATTCCCATTCGTTGTGTTGGGAGAAACCTTGGCTCGCAGTGTCGTGGTTTGTAGTAACACCAATTTGTGACGATGCACACTGATGAACTAGCAGGGAGCTACAAACGAGCAGCAAACTTAAACGAAAATCTTGTACTCCGTTACGGTTTAAGAGAGAACTCTTTTTGGATTGACGTTTGTTAAGCTCAGGTAACAAATTTCCTGGACTCCTCTCATTCCTGTGCTGAACATTTCCGTAGCACACACTTTTCTTTGGTACAAGGAAATCATAAAAGTGGGTAGCTTTATGGGGCAACGTTCTATATTTACCCATCAATGAAAGATTTAAACTTGAAATGAGGGCGTATTGCCAAACGACTATTAAAGACAATGCTGTAAAAAACTGTTTTCGTTGCGGAAACGAACAGGTTTTTGTTTCACAATAAAGTGGCACAAGATAAGCACTACTGTAAAATATAAAAATTGCAAATGATCGAAGTATTAAAGAACCTTGGTAGGCTTGTGTATTTTTCGTTAGCTTTCGACCCAACTTTTCTCAAAATTAAAGAACCTTGGTAGGTTTATGTATTTTTCGTTAGCTTTCGACCCAACTTTTCTCAAAAAGAACATTCATATTTTTAATCAGTAAGTCATTGCAAATTTTAAAGAAGATGTTTCATGACCATTTACTGTTTGATGTGGTCAGCATAAATGCTGAATTTGAAGTGCGATGAAAATCTTGTTTAGTGTCACTCATGGGATGAATTTTTGTTGTATCATGATTTTAACCAAAAATGGTTTTTTAGTTGTGTATAATTACATACTCTATTATTGATGTATGTACATTATTACCACATAAATAAAATCTCATACTCATGATCTGAATGAGTTTTCCCTTTTTAAGTGCGTAGTTTAACGTATATTTGTACATGGACATTATGAGTCAGTAGTTTCCCGTTAATATTTGCCAAAGTGTAATATTTTATCAGCTTGATAAGGTCGCGTGATAAATAAATGTAAAATAAAAGAAATTATTCCATTCCATGTAAACTCTTTGTTACACGTTCGATAAGTAAGAGCACTCACCTACAATTCAAGTTTTGGTTTCATAAAACGCTCAAATGATGCATTGTTTGAAGAAACAGAGCGTGACCCGCAACCAAAAACAGTGTGTACCTTTTCGTTTGGGCTATGGATTTGGCATCTTTAATTTATTTCTCCATAAGATACTTCATATATGAGTGGTAATAGATATCAGTTACACTACACATCGCTTATGCAGCTTGCATAATATGTCGTACTGGAGAAGTGCACGACTATGCTACACTTCCATCGATAAAAGTAGATGTAGCAAAAGCTTGAATTCTAAAAGCATTCTAACATAATGAATAATGACGCACTACTTGATAGTTCTAAAAACCCACTCTAACAATCAAAAGATTTGATTGAAACAAAAACTAACGAAACAGCAGTCAAATTTAAAAAAAATGAAATGGGTCGAGGAGGTTACCCGAGAGCAGGTGGTTATCATTTTGAAAGGATAAACTTGTGCAACGTATTACTAATATTACTGTCAACCTTATCAGAGGGCTGAGAACTGAGAGCCATCCCAAAAGCCATTTTACTCCACAATTAGTATCACTTTCTGTATGTCCTGAAATGATACACGCGCTACTGAGATTTCACACGGAAGGAATTCATTACCTGTGCATGTAATGTGAATATGTGGAAATGTATGTATCAAACATTTTGTATTGGACTTTAGGAAATCTTCTGTGATGGTATTTAGATACACTCTGTTGTTTTCATCACCAGTTTAGTTTGAGGTTAATATTTGTTTTAATATTCCGATATGTTGGTATTTTATAAAACAACCGCTCCCAGGTCACATGCTTTAAAGTTCTTCAGACTCTATATCTATAATGGTATCTGCCTGACGAGCATTTGAATTTGAAAAATGTTCTAATTCTTCAGCATCTGAGTCACCATTTAGATCTATAATTGTATTTCCTTGATGAGCATTTGAATTTAGAAAACCTCTCGATTCCTCAGATTCTTCATCGCCATCTAAATCTATAATTGTTTCTTCCAGATGAGCATTTGAGTTTGAAATATTCGAAACATGTGCTTTTGTAAGTTCCTGCGGTACAGGTATATCAGGGCAATGATAACTCATGTATGCGGTGACTGTTCCAACTAAATCTTCTTCAGTTTGGAAGCACCATCCCGCTCCTTGTAACCCAACATCATCATCAAGTGACATTGTGGGAAGAAGAGAACGTCTGGAATATTACGAATTAATTTTTTGAATATATTTTAGAATTGTCGGAGGTTCTGTTTTTCAAACACACATTATTCTTATTATAAATTAACACATACTTCTTTCTTCGCTTTCTAGCATTCGGATCCGTAACTTCGACTGGTCTTTCAAGACGATGCAGAAACGGGGTTTCGTGATACGCTCCGAAAATGCTGATATCAAGAGCTTTCATTGCATTTTTAACAGAGGTCGAAAAAATATGGTCCCATAAATCCTCGTGATACAACAGTGGAGGTCGACTCCTTCCGAATAAACAAAGCGTAAATTATTAAAATTAAGTTGCAAAGAGTGGGGTTATTATAGATTTATGCAATATTAAAACACAAAAAGCAATATGTATGTACAAATTAATGCATTTCATTGCCATCATATATCAATATCATGAAACAATTTAACTTTGTCGCTTTATTACAATATAAGCAAGAAGCAAATGTGTAAAATACATGTTACAATTTCCTCTGTTATGGAATATGCGTGCGTGCTTGACAATAATGTTAAAATACAAAAGCTTCATTGATATGAATATTTGTTCACCCCAAGTTGCAATGCAACTTCACTTGTTGCAGCCGGCAAGTGCTCGCAGCTGCTCTGTGAGAAAATCAAGAGTTTACACAGACCTTTTTTATCTTTGGCACAATCAAAGCTACATCTACATGCATGCTTAATAGAGTTATTCCCAAAAAATATGTATAATAATTGGAACTCGACAATGGGACCTCATGAATCAACTACCTTGAGAATCGGAAATTGATTTACTGCAGCCATTAACGCTGCCTCTCCATATTCCAAATATGTCTCTCACACTATTAAATACCCGGAAACTCCTCTTTAAAGTTTACCGATTACGTGTGCCTTCTTTAAAGCTTGATGAGGTCTTTCCGAAACGGTATTTGTCATGCAGAGTTTCCAAGAGTTTCTTTACAAATAATTTCGCAACAAAGAGCACGTGCATAGCTTTCGGTACAATAAGTCTAGGACTAGGAGTTACCTATGCGCAAAGAACGGGAGGGTTTGTGGTTTTAGCGGAGAGCTTTACAAGCAGGAATGACAACTCGGAAATTAATAAGAAATTCAGCTCTTTGCAAAATTGCGAGGAGGACCTTGTTGCGTCAGAAAAAAGCAATTTACAAACTATAAAAGATTCTCAACAATTAGGTGATAATAATGACAACAGCTCAAAAGCTAATGTGGAGACGAGTGGGAAGAATGTCACTGGGACAGAAGAGCACTTCGATTGGGTGCAGCTCGGAGAACTAATTTCTCCTTATTGGAAGCGTCTTCTTTTCGCGGTTGGGGTATGTACTAGCCTGTGAAATACTGCTTTTGCAAGAATCAGAAATGCTGAACTAATAATTGCTCACATTATCTAATGTCGCAGTCTGCCTTTGCAGTTGCAATCATTAACATTGAAATACCAACCTTTCTTGGAAAACTTGTGGACACAGTTACAACCCATCTTATGTCTGTGGGAAGCTCTGCATCACAAGAAGCCTCCATTCAATTTGTAGAGAAGCTAAAGGACCCTGCGATCAAATTAGTCCTATTATATTTTGCTCAGGTATCCCGGTTTTACGTTTCGTAATTGATTGACAGAATATGTGTGTTATACATGTCATTACTTATACTTTTAAAGTGGTCTATTTATTTCATTTTAGGCACTTGGAACATTTAGCTACATTTACAATCTTTCGGTAGTTGGTGAAAGTGTGGCCAAGGAGCTTCGCACGCGCCTTTATGCATCCTTGTTAAGTCAAGAAATTGCATTTTTCGACACGCACATG
>JAQIXW010003851.1:0-12464 GCA_034700685.1 Willowsia buskii
CCACTTTTCTGGAAGCTGAGAAAAGAGCAGTAACTTCACACATGATATGCATTGGTAGCTGAATATTTGATGATTTCTCCTTGCAAGAGGGAGTTCACTTTTCGCAATTTCTTGCTATATTCCATATTTCAGAAAAACTAACATATTGACACCCGAGTCCGGTGCTAGGATTATTGAAATGAGTAAATGCAATATTAGCACCAATTTTTAAAGCAATAATATATTTATGTGTGCACACTTAGGTAAAACATTGGGGACAATTTTTATAATCTTTAATAAAATAAAGAATTGCTGCATATTTCTTCTGATGAGTGAAATTGAACCTTAAATAAACTTTAGTAAAACATATTTGAACTACAACAAAATAGGTATCGTAGACAAATTAGATACATCTTGGACAACACCAAGAAATCTGGGGTTAAAACGGCGTACTTAAAATTGTGAAAGTCGCAACCTCTCAATGCTCAATATGCCCCAAGTGACCACATTCCAACGCACATACATACACACCCACATGGCTATGCTACTCTCTCAAAACTGAAGCAAATAGGACAGAAAAGAACCCACACGTTTCTAAGCTTCTCTTCGTGTTTACGATGCGAAAGTAACGCTAAAAATGTGAAGCTGTTTACTTACTTGTTTGCTGGTACTACAAATACACGACAAAACGATCATGAGGATGAAATTCGATCCAGGATACAAAAAAGAACCAACCATAAAATGAAAGAAAGTAAACTTACTAGCCAAACCTTTAAGTATTGATAGACTCAGTATATGTATGATGTTTTGATTGAGGCACATAATATTTATCCATAAAATTGCTGGGGAAATGTACTTTTATATGACAAATCTAAACATTTTCTCAACATTTAGAACATAAGCCACACTTGAAAATATATGAAAAGGATTTTCCCATAAGAAAATCTGTTACTTCTGGTGCTTCGCTCTGCTGTGATATTGACAGAACAAAGTGAAAGTAACACTATCTCAGTTCTAATTTTAATTATTCTCATGTATGAGTACAGTAATTGCAGTGACCTTTACATGACATGCGATACCTGTTTTAAAAGTTTTATTTGGCACTCAAAATGACTAGGTGTGCATGCACAATGTTTTGTATTCAAGTAAATCTCAAAAGATGATGATTTTATAATTAATTACATTTACATATATATCCTTTGTTCTTTCTGATTATCAAAAAGCGATGTAAGATGTAATACACACCTAAGAATCGCCCTTTCCAATTTACTACATTTATAAACATGCTTACATAGGTTACAAATAACAAACAAGTCCTCTGCACACAAGTTAATTCATTTAGCATATTATAGTATCATGTATGAAATCAAGCAATGCAAGCCACAAACCGTAAGCTGTAATAGAGACACCGTAATTTTCCTATGAAATGACAATGTATTTACAAGTATCAAAATGCTCATTTTTCGGCAACATTTTTTCGTCCTCCCAGGTTTCGCAATAATAAAGCAACAAAAGCTGTTCATTGCCCATTGAAGTCCATAGATTAACAGTTGAGTGATTGCTGCGGTTGTAAACTGGCTACGCTCTCATCTTCTCATCTCTTCATCCAACGAAAAACGCTCATCCATTTCGATGACATACGACACACTCAAACTACATAATATTCCACATCCATGAAAACAAGCTCGCAACAGCATCAGCAGCATAAGGATGAAATGAAGGACTGAATGGGGAGCGACAGCTCCTTTTAATGAGATACTCTTGTGATGATGAAAACGATGATGGGCTGGCATGGCACAGGAGAATGAGAGAGAGAGAGAGAGAGAGAGAAGTGGGAGAGAAAAGATAGCGAAACGCACTGGAGAGCAAAATTAGAGCCGCTTGTGAGCTAACAAGTACACCGTTATAATATCATCCATGATCACAATCACATCACATTCACAATAAAAAGCAGCAACAGAAATGGAGGAAAAGTAGCACTAAAACTTACTCTCTCTCTCTGTCTGTCTCTCTTTCTCTCCACCGAACAGTTTTCGTTGCGTAGGGATAAAGCTGCTGGAGAAGAAGACGAAGGGGAGCACACATTTTCGCTGACTTTTAGATTCCCTAATAGGTTTCATTCAATGCACTTTGGATGGATACATATAGCTACTCTTTCTCTTTTTACCAGCATGTATTGTGGTGCTGCTTGCTGCTAACCATAAATCAATACTTCCACTATCTTTCTCTCTCTTTCCATCTCTCTCAACAAAACCGTTTCTACTAGTTACCCTTACTACTCACTCTTCTTCGTTTGATGCTGCTGATGCGACTCCCACAACAACTACTTGCTACCATTTTCCTACTTGATTCAGTCAGGGGACTATGTTTTCACATTGAGGTAGACAAGAAAGATGATGATATACACATTAACTACACTGATGATTGTAGAGATGCCCCCTCCCATTTGTATGTATATTTTACGTAAGCATCATCCTCGTCAACATTACCATCACACACACACAGCAAGATGTTTTCTACAACCAGCGAGCAAGTACAATTGAGAAACGACTTTCATCCAAAACTATCATGCTTTTTCTCCCATTACACATAAATATATATGCCTTCATCATCTCAATTCTGTGGATTGTAACGATTTCAGAGAAGTGGTACTAGTAAATAGCATATAGCAAGAGAAGAGTGGAGGTTGCGAGGTAGCAGTAGCAGAAGTACACGTTCAACACATCATAACAATAATACCAACGCAGGATACAAGCTTAAGTAGACAAAGGAATGAGAGAAGAGCGAGATGAAGAAGACAACAACCGATGCATGTGGTGGAGAGAAGAAGAGCGAGAAAAGAAAGCCTCTATAGAGAAGAAATAACGTCCTCGTCGTCATTGTTACTTCCCTTTCGCCTCTACTCTCTACTCTCTCTCTCTCTCTCTTTCTCTCTTCCTATTAATCACCCATTTCTTTATTCTTTTCTTATTATTCTCCGTCTCTCTCTCTCTCTCCTTTGCTCTTTCTCCTTTCCACTTATAATACGACGGCCACCACCACCACTACTACTGGCATGAGTAGTAGTAGTAGTTCCATCCAGGATGCTACTTGTCGTTCTCGTGTTGCTCTTTCAGCGAGAGTTCTCTCTGTGTGCTAAATTTCGTAACTAACAGACGGATGAAATTCTATGAAAGGAGACGAGTTTCACCCTTTATGATTTACTAAGTGATGCTGTGGTTCAGCACCATGTTTTTCCTCCTCCCGTAGCTCATATCCTTTATCCTCTCTCTCGCTCCCACTCTCCTTCCTTTTTCTCTTTCTCTGGAGCTCCGGTGAGGCTGATGTGTTGTATATGAGACGGGAGAGTGTGTATGGCTATGAAGTAGCTCTCCTATTAAGTCATAAGCGACGCAATAATGAATTACTAGAAGGAACAAGCTGTTTGCCATGGGAATCTTATGGATACACTTGCTGGGTTTCGATTCCGTCGACGATCTGTTACTGCTAAACACATACATTCTGCTTTTGCTTCGTGTAATTGAATGATTATATCTACATACGGTGATCTCTTTTCATTATCGATTTATTCCTCTCGTCGGCGCTAATAAACATTCATATATTTATCATGATTATCCTCCGAGTACAAATGTCGGCTAGATATGAGCTTTTCGGTTTCATTTCATAATATACGTCCCGTTTTATTCTTTCTCTCTCTCTCGAATCGATAAATGTTTGGGAGATTGCATTCCTTTTTCAAAATGTCCTAATGCTATCATTTTACTAAATATATATGTATGCAGTATCAAATCCCATGCTCAAATCTTTTCCTGAGAATATTGTTTAATTCATCATTACATTGGAAAAGTTTCAATAAGCTATTTTTTTTTCAAAGCTATAGAGTTCAGAATTTTTCCGTTCCTAGAGATCTAATTGCCGTGTCGCTTTTTCATGGTAGTAATTATGTGCTTCAGGAGGATATCGGTGTGCAGGGAAAGGGAAGCATCATCATCTATTTGAAAAAAAAGAAGAAGTGGAAGGATAAATCATGTGTAATGAGAGTGTCCTATTATTTTTGCCTCGTCATATAGAGTAGCATTAGCATTAGTCACTCTCTTTCTCAAAATCGTTTCCCCAGTTGTCAGTCAATACATGCATACAAGTTATATTTTATCTCTCTTTCTGCTCTTGTTGTTGTGTAACAGAAAAAAAACAGAAATGAACAGCAGCAGCAGCATCAGAAAAGCAGAAGCACTACTGAGTGGGGCCCCTCATCGTATTAATAATTGAATGGTTTTGTTCTTCTCTTTAAGCTTTTTGCTTTCCATCAGGGTTCATCTTCATCATGGCACGACTATGATGATGATGACGGGTATTTCATGAGAGATGTGATGTGATGTCTGCTCTGCTACTTCAACAAAACGAAAGAAGGCTTAGTCAACCTAGCAACAAAATGGGCCTCTCTCCACATTATGCTCATCAATATCATCATCGTCATCAACATCATCATCGAAAAAGGCAGCAGAGAAGCAGCAAACAACCGAGAAAGAGAGAGAGAGATGTAATATTTTTAAATGCACCACTGTGTAATATAGCCATTAGTATTATAACAATCGTTATGGTTATTTACAAGCGCATGTATTCCCCTCCCTATTAGCTGCACCAGCCAAAAAGCTTCGAAGTATGATTTACATTATGTATCAAAGTCTTCTCTCCTCTTGCTGCTGGAGACGAGCAGCATCACTGGAGAGAGTACTAGTCCTGGATGTGATGCAATAGTAAAATGTTGAGAAGAGAGAGAGAGAGTTGGGTTTTTGAGACAGTATTTCATGTAGATAGCATTTTCTCTCACTCACATACTCACGCTCTTCTCTGTCTTGTCGTCATTCTTCCTCCAACATTAACAAAAGCCCTCATATAGGTAATGTATATAATAGCAAGCTCTCTAGTAGCGGTGCTGGCTTTCGCTCCTCTTCTCTAACAAGTAGTAGTAGTACAACCGTTAGTGCCTGTACTCGCAGCAACGGTAACACAGCTTAAGCTGCTTGCTTCCGTGGTTTGATTTTAATCTGTCAGGATGTAAGTGCCTACAAGTCTTCCACTTACTTTCCTTTGTACATTATTATGTACCTTGATTTGCTTCACAACTATGTGCCAGATTGCCAGTTTTGCTCTCAATTACCCTCTATATGCGTGTGTACCTTGTTGAAACTGAGATATGGGAGAAAAGGGAGAGAAGAAAGAGAGATCATGTTGGAGCCAGCGTATATAGAGAGAGAGACGGAGAGACAGAATGTGAAATTCGGTAGTCGGTATAATATTTATATACACATTCACATTCGGCCTTTCTTTTTCTCTCTCTCTCTCTCGCCTGCTTTCTCTCTCTCTCTCTCTCTCTACGGTCTCCATCAAATACATATACGTTATGGCTTTCGAAATCGCGGTGGTGTGTCTGTCGTATTAACTCACAGTCAGAAGACGCGCTCTTTGTAGTCTTTTACGAGAACGCAGAGTAGTAGAAAGTATTACAATAAAAGAAAGTTTGCGTGCACGCTTAACACCTTGTGAGTATCCTCTCCTTCCCAAAAGTTGAAGTTGTACTCCTTCTTAATTCAATTTCTCGGCAGAGCATTCACCAATTTGATGTTGTGCTCTGCCCTTTGCAGAATCAGTTTTCAGTCTAAAATGCTTAATTTGCTAATGAGTGAAATGGCAGGAGAAGTTTGATACTTGAGTGATACCATAGTCAAAACCATAAGTTTTTAAACTACATAATATATGCATGTAAGTAGGTACAGACATATAAATCATGGATGGATGCTCTTTTAGCTTAGGATTTACTGTAGAAACCATGAAGCGAAGGAATTGCATCATTTTCTTGTGAGACAATTCTAGTAACATTGTAAACGTTAACAAAAGGTTACAAGTTACTCAAGAACGCAAGGAATGGCTGCAAAGCCTTCAAAAAATTCTTGAGGGAGAATTTAATAAAAACTTGGCCTTACAAAGTTTTGTTTTACTTTTAATTGTACATGAGAATTTTGTAACATCATCATTCATGCTTATTTTAAAACAGAATTAAATTGAGTACTTTCTATTTACTCTTCTGGTTTAACACCCACAGAGCATAATAATCATCATCTTCCGAATTAACAAGTCAAGGTCTTATTTTGAAATACTATAATATAATATGTATGTGTGTTTGATTTGGGAAGGATTTTTTTTCTCAAAATAATAATGCAATCATGTTGCTTTCATCCACATTTTTTATATCTTTTATCCGTATCGTGTTACTTGTCCCTTTTACATTCCCGACCAAGAACCCGGATTACCGGGCACTGGCTTTGTTGCATCATAATCATAATAATATAATATGTATGTATCAACATTCCTTTTTCTGTTCTTGGACGGTTAAAACTTCAAATGCGTATTCAACATCCCACCAACATACAACAGGCTGGAATAAACTGACAAATTAAAACGATGTACATATGTATCTACACGTGTGTTATGGGATATTATGATAAAAATCATGTTTGTTATATTGAATCACTCTTGCAAGAAACATAATGAATGGATATCTGTATTTAAATATTTTTTATTCATATATAATTCATAATTATACGCATACTACGCGCTTACATCTATGAAAGCCTAGAATCGTCATTATCCGCATTTAGAATGCAGATATGTCTAAAAGCCAGCATACGGAATGATGATTTCCGACGAATAAAGATTTATCAAAATTCGATTTGACTCATTGACGCAAATGGTTGATTCATAAAGGAAATGAGAAGAATCCCCACCCTTCCCAATTCCTAGCTTATTTTGGTCGGCTTTATTAATGCTTTGGCTTTGAATCGTTTACACTTGCGAATGCCGAGAGAGCAGCAGAGCAGAAGAGCATGCATGCTTTCATAAAAGCTTTACTATTCCAAACAGCGTAGTAGCCAGGGACTTGATACTGACGACTCACTTCACCCCTCTTCGCTTCTACGTCGCAGGTCATGATGATATAGCTAAAGGTATTACATGACAAGCAAGTAACGATTTTCGGTCACAATTCCTCCAAATGTGCTGACATTAATTAAGCCCGTAAAATATTATAAATTGGTAATGCCAAGTAATCATGCAGACTACTTGTGATAGTATCAAAGTAAAGTAGCATTACACACACATATAAATACGTGCTTCATAGTATTATTGTGTAGACCTGGAATCGAGCATAAAAAAGTGAATCCGCATTACGTCGGGAAAGTGAAGGACAACAACAACAACATCAAAGAGCGAGCCGTTTATTGTCTACGTCTCACACAATAGAGTTGCATGAATGATAAAGTTGTATAGTATAAATGCTTTATGGATGTAAACAGACATATAAAAGGTTTCTCTCTCTCTCACTCTAATCACTTCTCTTTACCCTGTTCACTTACATATATACTCTATTCAAGTTCATTGGTTTCTCCTTCCCTGACTTCTAGTTTCAAGTTAGCCTCAAAACAAATAGAGTATCATATTATTATTATTCACAGTAAATGGAGATATTCCACTCATCATCAACCAGCTTTCCAGTAACTTTACCATCTTGTGTTCCTTTGGGCTCTCCATTTCTCTCGTTTTTCAAGAGAGAGAGAGAGAGAGAATTCTACAGGAAAAGTGAGGATCAACTACTGCGTTCACATTCACAAACCATTTCTCTTTCTCTCCCTGACAAAAAGTTCACTTTTGAATAGTAACTGGAACTTTTCTATCTATACCATACGCGTAACTCACTTTTACTAACTGGTGGAGTATGTGCAGCTGTAACAACAGCAGAAGGAGCAGCAGTAGACAACCAGGTCAACCGACTTACCAACCGATGAAATCGAATGGCATCATCATTATGATACGAAGTAACAACTGCATCACTTTTTCTCCCTTTCCCTTGCCACTAGTGCGATTTTCATCATTGTCGAGTGAGCATGTATTATGGTCCCCATCCCAATAGAAACTCGCTTACAAGAACAACAGCTCTCTGCTGGCATCATCGCATCGGTATCGTCACCATCATCATCATCGCCAGCTTACTAGGCAAAAATAATAGTGTGTACCTCTGCACACAGGAAACAAGCATTAAAAGCCGACTTGGTCCTTTGTGTTTCTCCAGGAGAAGAAGAAGTGCTACAACAATTCTGTTCCGCTACAACTTATTCAGTTAGATCATTGCACAAAGTAATTTATTGAAGACTCCTTAGGGAACAAACGGGGGAAAACCTTTGTAGAATATCCCTATCTCGCTCTCACTCTCCTTTTTCCTTGTTGTTTTTTTTTGCACCGACAGCATTTGTAGCTCTTCTTCTTCTTCTCTCTCTCTCTCTCTCAGATGAGAATACATTAGTATTAGGTGATGACTGCGATCATCCACTATGTACTTAAATGCGCTACAAATGTAAACACACTTGGCAGTAAATCCAACATAAAAGTATTGCCATTATCATTGAAGACATGCGAGGCTTCGGTTTATTAGTGTGCTTATGTGACAATAAATAAACTCCATTTTTGTCCCAAAGTCAACCACGTGGTAAAGAGACATCATCATATAACTATGCAGTAGTAGGTATCTATAATGTCTCAATGATTCTACGACGTCTTTTTTACATGGTGTAGGGGAATGTCGACAAAAAAAGAAGAGTTTTAGTTGTGTGTGCAAATGTTTTATGCCCACTTGAATCCAAGACTACCCCGCTCCACACACACACATTTTTTCCTCGTGGATCGTAAAAATTTCAGCCATTTTCACCACGTATTAAAATGCTATTTGTCTTAAAATGTTTTTATGTTGTTATGCATACTAAGAATGAATTTACATAGTCGTAAAATGAGTACGAAGGGTTAATCTTGTTCTCGCAACCAACAAGGAGGCATTAAAATAACAAAGCTTGGAGGAACCATGTTGTATATGTGCATCTATACACAAAGATGCGAAGCATGCAGTTATATAGTAACACATTATATTGTAAAAGCAGTTAAGTAAGTTGGTTGGGGCAGGCAGACAAGTATATGAAATGGACAGGAATATGTACGTGATGTTTGCAAGATATACTCCGGAAAAGTTTCTCAAGTGAATAACAAGCATTAATGACCCACAGTTCAGCTTTGTATATATAGCAGACCAAGTGAGTGTTAAATACCATTCCGAGGAGACAACGATAACATACACACACACGAGAAGGAGATCTCTTTCGCGTTTCTCGTTTGCTCTCCTCCACTCTACATCATTGAGTTGAACGTGTGCTCATTAATTGCTTAGGAGAGAAGAAGAGAGGGAGGCATCGCATTGAGTCACAAGAAGAAACACCACCACCACCAAAGCAGCAGATCATTCTCGTCCGCTCTTTATAAGTGTGTGTATGGGAATACCTATTTAGTCACACCAGTCGGTTTTCTGTAGTACGGCTGAGCAGTGCGGAGGAGAGAAAAAGAAACAAGGGGCACTGGCAGGAAAAACAGATAGACCCTCAAATAAAATAGTTTCTCGGATTTTTACAAAGGCCTTTTCCCATCGTAACTGCTTATAACTGCATTATGGAAACCTATCATACCACTTACCGCTGATTTACTTTTGCTTAGCTCATGACAGACAGAGAGAGAGAGACGGAGAGAGAGAGAGAGAAAGAAGAGAATAAAGTAGATCACTGGATGCAGCGGCAGCAGAAACAGCAACAATAGTTCTTTCGAACTTTATATACACGGCAGCAGTGGCTGGGATCAGAGTGGTTGTGTGAGTCTGTGGAAATACTCAGCAGCAACTCTTTTCAGAGCTCTCATTCTCCTTCCACCAGCAGCAGTGGTGAGTACACGAATTGCAGGCCGGCTCCTCCAACAAACTCGTTCCAGCGAAGCCACATTTGAACACTCACTTGCAGATATTCAAACGCACGACATAGATATACCTTCGTAGAAGATCCAGAGAGAAACACGCTCTCACACTTACCATCACCACCACCACCACGCCAGTTTACTTGTTCGCTTTGGAATTCCATTTTTAAGAACAGAAGACTAAGAGGAGGCGGAGGAGGGCAATTTCATCGCTATCTTTGACATATAAGTTGATGATGTAATACATCAGTTCCAGCTTACACACATACACACACGGACACAAGTGTAAGCGATGCAGCAAAATCCTTCACTATTTCTTCTTCGCTGTTCTCCTCGTCCCTCTGTTTGTTTCATCGTTTATCGCTATCATCAGCAGCATCAGTCTGATTCTCTTTAACTGCCAGGACAAAGGCGAGAAAAGATTCGCATGGTTGCCTCTTCCACACCAAAGTTGTGACTGCACACAAGTGTATGAACATGACAATGCAATGGAAGCCGAAAACTCTTCTCTATATCAAGTATTAAGTGGCCTCATATCGCTCTTTCTATCACTTTTATTATAACATCTGCATCTCGCTCCGTTAGCTGCCATCACTGAGGCTAGTCGACTAAAACACTTCGTCATAACTGCATCCTCAACTTACTTTATCTTCCCAGTCTGTTGTGCTCCTTCGAAAGTGATTCTTCGTGTTTTCATCCTCCTCTTCTTGTGACAATACTATACATAGTTCTTCTGTATGGAATTTTCCCCATCATATAGCAGCGATCTCCTTACCCTATTTTCTTGTTAATCACTTCCAGTCATGTAAAACAATCTATCGAGGTGGAATCGAGCAGAGTCTCTTCTTGTTGTCCGTGTGAAGTGACGGTGCTACTGCATTTGACTAAATTAAAATACCTTTTTAATGCGAGCGGAAAAGCATCCCGACGAGAGTGGAGACCATCAGCACTCAGCCTTCTGGAAAATTTACTTTGCGATGGTAATCACATTTTTAATTTCTTTTTGTAACCTCTGCTAGATGGAAGCTTATGATTTTTGTGTTTAATAATGTGGAATGACGAAAGTATAACTACTACTGACATAAAACAAAGCATGGGCATTTATATTTATGCATAATATTTTGTTTCTCTCTCATAAAACGAATACTGAAGATGATATGGGAATCATTCGCAAAACGAATAATTATTCAAAGTACACACACACACAAAAGTTGGGATTGCAACTGGAGAGCGTAATAAAGATGAGTGTGTATAATATGTAGGCTGGCATTGTCTCTCAGAAACTTTCACTTAGGTATACGCTCTAGAGAATGCGGGAAATTCCAAGCGAAAAGCTTGTAATGTTCAGGCCGCAAAATTCGAGAGAAGGACGCAGATAAAACAATGGATGGGGATCATGTATGACGCATAAAAGTGGAAACCACATCGCGCCCTTTTTCTCCATACATGCATAACTACACGCTCCGGTTGTGCACTACTTTGCAGAACTTGGCTATCAAACTTGGCAAATGAAATTAAATAGAAACGAGCGATCAAGCTAAAGGATGAGTAGCAGTGATCGTTTCATTTTCATTCTACCACCACACTCACTCAATAATAATAATAACTGATAAGTAGAGCCCATAAACTTGCTACATATGAAGATTACAGAGTGTAGAGAAATAATCTGCATGTTGAAAATCAATAAAAATATTTTTTCTTCTTCTTCTTTGAGTAGATAAATACCTACTTATCCACTCCAAAAAGCATTAGATCAGCAGAAAAGATCGTTGCTGCATTTTCTCAGAATGTATATCCATTTCCATATCTCGATCTTAAATCAATTTCTCCCATGTATGTACTTCATAAATCCATGGAGCAGTATTCATCCTCAATAAAATCTGTCGCTTTATGTTGAAGCAACATTGGAACTTTGTACCGCTGCTGATAGCAAAAATACCATTTGAATTAGAGGAATATGCATAATAAATGAATTTAAATAAGAGTCAAGCATTTAAGAATCTGAGGGGAAATGTATAACATGGGAAGAAAATGTACATCTGTAGATATTTCGCAAGCCCAATGCAATCGCAAGATGGGAGAAATTCGTAATGTAGATTATGCATGTATTAGAGCTTCGCATGAGCATGAGCTAATCGTAAGCACAAAAGCACTTCCCCCACTTTGTCATTCTCATCACTTTTTCCTGCAACACTTCGTAGGGAAATGAAACTTTCCTTTCCACTTACAAACGGTTATATATTCTGAAACGGAGTGCTGTGGCTGTGACAACGGAAAGATATCCTTTGTTGAGTTTTCCAGAGAGCATTGGCAGCGGAGCGGAGCACAAAACTACCTATTACCAATACTGCTGACGCATAATAAATATCCGTGCATATAGGTAGCAGATACATTTTATCCAACAACGGCCTATTGAAGTTGTTGCATGTTTTGCGTGCTATGAAAGTTTTTGGTTGTAGAGTCCAAATCAATCTCCGGGAAAAAATGATCTAAAGAAACTTGTCTGAGGCTTGTTTTTTGTCCCACGACTGTTGTGAAATTATTTATTTGAGTGAGCAAATGAAAACTGTTTGTACTTACTCGAGTAAAAGTAATTACCACAAAGGAAGTACTATAATAACCTCCCATGAACTGAATTCTTTTTTTTT
>JAQIXW010003852.1:0-12463 GCA_034700685.1 Willowsia buskii
CCCTGGGCGCTCATTGTTCTCGTCCGACCGATTCCAGATGACGTCTCCCTTGAGCAGAGCGACCATTAACTAGGTCTGACATGATGTCATCCGTGAGGTCGATCTCTGGTGGGAGCTGCGATTCGTCGACTCGTCCCTAAAACCCAAATAAAAATTAAGAGTTTCATTAATTAAGAAAATATTTAATTGTTTTTCCACTACGCATCATGCGGACATGGACTTACCACGATGACATACGGAGCCTCGCCCGGGTACCTGACAGAATCTGTCGCACTGGCAGGGAGGAGTTCCTGCTCTCGGGTGAGGTCAACCAATCTAAAAACCTTTTCCTCAATCCCGGCATACACTTAGCACTTCATTTCCCACGGATCCACCCTGTCCACCTCCTTCTTTTTCTCCGCCACCGCCACCTCGTTCTTCTTCTTCTTCCCCTCCAAGTCGTCGTTCTCCTCAGCTATAATCAGGTTTCCAGAGTCTGAATCAGACATATTGAACCTGAAAATTACGTAATTAAAATAATTACTTGATTGAAATAATTACATAATTTAAATAGTTTTTAACGGAAACAGAACGGAAGAGAACGGAGGAGAACGGTTTAAAACATTCAAAACTCGGTATTAACCGTGCAATCGAAATCACTAATGACGAGATGACATAAATTAAATTAAGTTTAATTAAAATTTTAATAAATTGCGCATTCACCTGTTTTGACGATTACTCCAATGGAACCTTTCGTCCTCCCTTAATCGTAACGAAAACTCAACCTCGATTTCATTTATTACAACAGTGAGAGTTATTTTAAACTTAAACTAGTCAGTAGTTTAGATTTAGGGACACTCCGAGCACACACGCACAACAACAAAGTTCTAGGTGATCAGATCAAACTACACTACACCCCACCACACACACACATGATCGAGCTCACGCAGCAACCAATGAATGAACAATGCCAGACTCGCGAGTCCAACAACAAAAACAACGAGCGACGTCGGCTTCTTGAATTAAACTTGTTCTCATGCAATTCTTCTTTTCTAACAGGCAAACCTTGCCATTTAATATTTCAAAATACTTCATCTGTTACATATATTTACCAACCAAGCCCACTATGGTCTACCTAACTTTAAATTATAAGTTCGTCAACCAATTTTCCAAACATGGTTTCCAACTGTTTATAACTGTTCCAAAATCTTCTCAAAGGTCACATATATAGCTCTCGTAGCCATACTGCTCCCACTCCTCCCAAAAAATACTTTTTTTTCATATTTTTAGATAGCGGATATTATCCGCTAGTCCCTTACCTAACCTAACCAACCAATATACACTTTTTACACATAATTTTGTGGCAGTCTTTCAATTGGTCGCGTAATTGTACGTCATCTAAAAACTTTGCTTATTCACCGCACTTTGTGCATGCAAATACTTTCTTAAATTTATTAGGTTTGTCATCTTTGTGGACGCGATAATGACGCATAAGTTCACCGTACACATGAAATTTCATTTCTAATTTGGCATAGTTGAAAGTTTTATCGCAAGATTCAGTTACAAGTTTACAAATTATCGATGTCGATATTTTTTCTGGGATTGTTTGAGCTTGATTTCATGCAACTTGTCATCTTTTCCAAGAAAACTAAAGCCAACAGAAATACAAAATCAAATTGAAATGCGTTTTTTTTTTAATTTTGAGGAACGCACAAACAATTTTTTAATTAAATTTTAACATTTTAAAATTTTACGTTTCTTCTTGTTCTGCATCCAAATCCAGTCGGGGTCTTTTGGCTGGTGGTGGGTCAATTGTAGAGTCGGTGTCCGTTCCATCCCCACGTCCTTGCATTGATGACCTTGTACAAAATCCTCCCTTTGCTCTGCTTCTTTTTTTTCAATTTTGCAATGGCACTTTTCAACTTTTCAACCTCCACTTGAAACTTCCCGTTTTCGTCCTCTGTAGCTCTTAATTTGTTGTCATATTTCTCCGTCACTTCATCCATCTCAGTCACCATAAGCTCTAAAGGCTTTTCAAGAAAGTGGTTGGTTTTGACCTTTGGGTCGTTAATTGCTTTATTAAAAAAAATAAAAAAATGTTTTCCACGGTAATTCTTCAGGTGAGCAATAGGTAGAGCAAGCAGCAAAAGTAAACAAAACCTCATGTGACTCTCTCTCTTATCCTTTATTGACTTGGGAAGGCTTTTTTATGACTGCGGGTGTGGATGTATCGCTAGGACTTCCTGCTTCATCCTGTGTCGTTCTGAAGTATACAACAATTAATTTTTACATAACTACTTCAACCCGTACCACTTGTCCACTACCATTAATTGTTAAAACCATACCATATTGTTAATTCATTAGTATTATTGAAATAAAACTATACCCCTCAGATTTGTCCATCTAGTTACCCGTCCGGTCCACTCTCCCCTTCGTACATTTTTGAGCGCAACCCCTCCACTCCACTCACCACATAGCCCGATAAATTTAAGCCCCTCCACTCCCACTGCATTTACCATTTCGTAATATATATAGTTTATCTGGTAAAATGTGCGATTTTTATGAATTTTCATCCTGGATCATGCAGAATTTCCTCACAGAAATACAAAAACAAGATTCTTGTTCAATTTTGGAGTTAAAAACGTTTCAAAAACCATATTTATGAGGAAGTTCGAGGCAAGAATCTAGTAAAATTGATTAGACTTCTGCTTTTATTTTAAATTTTTCGCCACTCCTTCCACTCTACTCCCTGTTTTAAAATTCATGAACCCTTTCACTCCACTCAACACTCCGAAGACTGAAAATACCGATCACTCCACTCCACTCTTTCCACTCCCCTCCACTAAAAGAGTCGAGTGGTTACATATCTGACACCCCTTACTTTGTTTCGAGCCGATTTTCCAGTGACAGTTCATCTGCAGTGGACACTTTTACGCTCTTTTCTAGCGCGGGAGTGTCAACGGACGGTTGATTTTTAAAAATATTATAATAAAGCGCCTTTGTATATCTTGTCTTTTGCAAGAATTTAATTTTAAGTTGTTGTATGCAGCATTTATATTTTTCATTTTGCATAGATACATACATATCATTTCTGAATGAAATTATTGTAAATATTAAAACACGTGGTTAAATATCGTATTTATCTCTGTACTGTTAATTCTTCAATATTACGGCTAACAGATTAAAATTAAAGTATGTTAATAGCATATGGCTATCAGATTAGCAGCAGATGTTTTTGTTACTGGCTGATTTTTTTGTATTACCTATTTGTCACAGATGTAAAAAAAGACTCACATCTCTAATCATTTTCTTCACACAAACATTCTTATGACAAACTAAAGTAATTGAGTATGCACAAAAGAACTAGCTTTTTACTAGTGTAATATCCAGTCAACTAACAAACGACATTTAATGCTGCTACTCCCAGTCGTTTGTTTGCTCATGAGAGAAAGCGAAATTACGTACATCTATTATGTACGTGTCTAATTGGTTTTACATTCCTCTTTGCATAAATACCTACATAACGTTTATTCTTTCGACTAGCAACACAAGTAACAAAGCAAAAGAGATGCAATCTAACATGCATAAAAATGCAATGGTATATTATTACAATATAACAGCTCCCCAAAAATAATAATTAAAAGACAGATGGCTTAAACCTTAAATACGGATGTTCTCATCATGTGGTCATTTTTAATTAACATCACTTATTTTTTATGTTTCCCAAAAATACTTGGAATAAGCATTAAAAAATAAATCATCTGGTAAAATGTCAATAACTGGTGCACCCTGAGCATTTTCATAGCTTTGCACATTATGCGAGCTAACTTGAAGAGAACTTTTTCTTTACCGACAGATGAATTTTTGCTTGTGCAGTTACAAAATTCGTTGGCATTGACGAGCTAAAGGATTAATATAATGTTGTATTTTGGTCAAAATCGATAATCGTTCAATGATTACTACCGACCAAATTCAAGTCCTGGTGACTCATAGGTCTGAATTGTACGTCACATAAATTACAATGATATAGGGCCACATGTGCTTTTTATCATTGTGGTTTAGACTAAGTATTAATTATAATTATAGGCAGATAAGATCTACGTCCAAACGCAAAGCCATTTCGTCGATATTTTTTAACACATCTAATTAGTGCTATTTTTCGATTTACTTAACATACTTAAAACTACTTAGCCAACTAAAAACTAATTAATCTACTTTATGTATTTCATTTAATTAATATGAAAATAAAGACTGATATGTTCCATTACTTATTTTCTTCGCTTTAATTTTTTTTGACGTAAGCGCATATCATATTTACTACTACTGCCGTTAATTAAAAAAGTATTGACTCCGCCGCCAGCATTATGAATAAGTCGTAAAGTAACTGACGGTGTACCTTCAGGTACTGCTCAGCTTTCCCAATTTTGTTCAGCAATCCAGATAATTGAGTGCAGGGCTCCCCTCTCGGAATCGTTGCACTTTCGGTACAAGTAATTATCGGAAATAACCACGCTTCGGCTGTTCGTCGCTTCTGCCCCAAGTCCCCATGGAGTTCGTCGTCGATGCTGCAAAGCTGAGCTTGCTTTTTTGCACGGTTTCCTAATATCTTCAAGGGCTATTTCAAGCTTTGTTAAATCCCCCTCCCCCTTAGAATGGTATTTCACGGCGTTCATATTATATCTGGGCTCAGTACATCGATTTTACTAATAACGTTTGCGTCAACGATCAACTTCAACCCGCATATTTTCACTCTCCTTAGTAAACTAATTCATGTATTAAGATTTTCTTGGAATTTTAATTCTCATATAAGCCACAAATCAATCATTTTATACAAATAGTTAAATACAACGGCTTGGTATTGATTTTGCTACACATTATATTAAATATTTAAATATTTGTATATTCAATTGGATTACAAAATATTCTTTTGGGTGCGGCTTTCACATTCAAACAGAATATTTTTCGTAACACATGAAAACTTCCGGTGAGGTCTCTCAATTTTTCGAAACATAAATACATACTATTTTGAAAAAATACATTTTGTATGCCTAATGTTTGCTTGCATGGGTAGAATATGTAATATGCTATAATAAATTTTGTAGTTATAATGTTTTCAATAAATGCCTTAAAGTATTAGCAGCAACTGAAAGTCATTGAAGTATTCTGGAAGCGTAAAAATTTTCCATCATTTCTTGCCTGCATCAAAATTTTGACCATTAGAATCTTCTGCAGATTTGATTAAATGTAAATTCTTGAGAACAATTTAACAAAATCGTTTATTCATCTTAACGAAATTGTTTAATTAAATTTTTATTTACAAGGCTTTCAACTTACTTACAACAAACTTCAACAAACAAACAACAGAAAAACGAAAATTCCATATAAAACTGTGGAACCTTTTGTTATCGACTTGATGACGACAATTCCAAATAAAAAACAGTTAAAATTGTCAAAGGGAAGCAGGCCATAAAAAAATAATGTAACTAGATGGTACATAAATGAATGTTATATTGTCTATTAAATTTTATGACGGTTTTATCGAAGAGTGCTGGCGGTGCTCTTGATTCTAATGCAAGTGTTCCAGTCGAAGTTAAAGGCTGGATTTTTTTTGCTATGCTTCTCTAATGTTTGGATGAAGGGTGCTTGCATCAAAATATCGTTTGTTGCAAATCAAACATTTCTCAGGTTGTTCCCTCGTGTGCACTCGAAGATGTACGTCTCGAAGTTGGGCATTGGCAAATCCCTTCGTAAATAAATGGCACTTGAAAGGTCATTCGCCAGTGTGTGTTCAGTGATGCTCATTCTGTTTTCTCTTGCTGTTGCAACGTTTAGCACACTCGCCACATTTAAATCTGTCTGAATGAATCGGATTGTGCACGCGTAGGCTGGCTGCAGTCTTATATCGTTTGTCACAAATGTAGCATTTGTAAGGCGTTCCTTCAGAGTGGGTTTCTTTGTGGCTTTTAAGAATTCCTGCCTTTGAGAACCTTGCATTACATACATCGCATGAGTAAGGTTTTTCACCAGAATGAATCCGCGAGTGCTCTGTCAAATGAAATTTTTGGGATAATGTCTTTTCGCGAATATGGCATTTGAAGTCTTTGTTTCCGGTGTGCATCCGCAAATGAGATTTAAGATGGCATGATTGACTGAAAGCTTTCTGGCAAATGTGGCAAACGTAGGGGTTGTCCCCGTTGTGTGTTCGCTTGTGAACTCTTAATGCACTGGTATGTTTGAAGTCCTTTTGACAAACATCACACTTGTAAGGTCTGAAACTGTAAAAGACAGAAAAATGAATTTCCTGCAATAATAATATGCTCTTTCTATTGGTTTTCTCATACGCAGTATGAAGACTAGCAACAAGTGTCCAAGAACGAGGAATAGTTGAAGACTCTGTTCCTACTGACGAACGAAAATGCATAACTTTCTTAAATGGTGTTAGCTCATATCATTTTCGGAGTGCAATTAATCTCCGCCAAACCGCCAACTTTCATTACTTATGATCTCATGCCATAAAGTGCATTATTTTTGGAATTCAAGTTATCTCCGCCAATTCATCTAACAATCGAAAAGAAATTCAGAGATATTCATATTCAGAGATTTGATTATTTAGACACAACGATTTCCAGCCACACATTTCCATTCATTATGGATAACCCACGTATATACTAGGATTATCTTTGATCCATTTCCATGCCGCCGTTTCTTAGGCCATTAAAATGAAACGGGAAGTTGAGTCATTAAACCTCAGATTTAATATAGCAACATTGATCTACTTTACTCAACACACGAAATAAAATTAAGAAAATTATGGACTGGTGACAGGACAATGATTGTTCAGAAACAAATCTAGATAATTGTTCAGCCTTTGTGACATTTTACATTACATGACATTAGACATGTGACAATTTTAATTTTCATATGAGCCATAGACCAATCAAATTTCTCAAAAAGTTGCTACTGCTTTGCATTTATCTTGCTACCCACGAATTTGTTTCTTGCTGAATTATTTGCAAATACTGCAGATACGATTTATGGACTAGTAACATCATTCTCCTGAAAAGGCAGCTCAGCAGGAATGGCAATTTTGATCTCTAAAAGTACAAATTCAATGCTGCCGTTAAAACAGAAAAAAATTTTGACAAAATTTAAAGGATACCTTAAAAAATTTGTTTAGCTATAACCGTGAAAGAAAGGATCTAAAACGAAATGAAAATTATTCAAAGCTAGAGTGCAAGCTTTACGTAAAACTCGCAGTTAAAACTTACTGAAAAATATCACAGTCATTACGAATTCCAATTTTAAATCTCCTGCGAGCCAAAAATAAATCATTATTCGCAAATAGCCACTACTGCTTGGGTTTTTTAAACGAGTGCCATTTGAAAACTTGACAAAATAATCCATTCTATGCGGATTCTATTGTGTAAAACAGTTTGATCATGAGAATCTTCTCCGGCTGATTTTTTATTCAAAATGAAAGGTCTGAAAACCAAATAACACAAACCAAATCATTTTTTCATCTTAACTAAAAATTGTTAAAAGTATTTTATATTTACACATACAACCCTCCAAAACAAGGAAGCATCAGAAACTTATTTTCTAAACAAAGCTGTCAAGCGTTTTTCAAAAGATTTGATGCGGACAAAATCCTTTTGAAACATTTAGGAATTACTAATAATGTAAGAGGAATCATCCATTAGTATCATTAATGTGAATAAATGTTCAATAACCGCATGTAATACAATTTTATTATGGCTGGAAGAAGTGAAGTGTTTGCACGTGATCTGGATATAATTAGGGTGTAAATCTATCGAAGAAACGCTGGAATGGTATTTCTATTCTTCTCCAGTATGGCCGCGCATGTGAGCTTCCATCCTATTTTCTTTCATTGATTGGCCGCAAAATAAACACTCGGAGAGACCTATTCAAACCAAAATTATTGTTAGAGTAATTGAACGGTTGAACTGCATTGGCACTAAATAAGTTATAACGCGCATTCAATTACCGAGCTTAACGAGATTCTTACCTGTATGACCAAGTCGATGATGGCGAAGAAGACTGCTTCTATTGAAGAACCGCATGTTGCCAATCAAACATTTTTCCGGCCGTTCACCAGTGTGTGCTCGAAGATGTAGATCTCGGAGGAAGGCTTGGGCAAATCTCTTTTTACATAAATGGCACTTGAATGGTCGTTCTCCAGTGTGCGTTCTGCGATGTTCATTTAGTTTTCTCTTGCTGCTGCAGCGTTTACCACATTCGCAACACTTAAATCTATCCGAATGAATCGGCTTGTGATCTCGTAGATTGACTGAAGTCTTAAATTGTTTGTCACAAATCTCGCACTTGTAAGGCGTTCCTTGCGAGTGAGTTCCTTTGTGACGCGTAAGATGACTCTTATGCGCGAAGGATACCTGACACTGGTCGCAGGGGTAAGGTTTCTCACCTGTGTGTACTCTCGAGTGCATTGTCAAATGGTGTTTGTGGGAAAATGTCTTTTCGCAAATGTCGCATTTGAAGTTATTGACTCCGGTGTGCACCAGTTGATGTCTTTTAAGACTGCTTGAGACACTGAACGCTTTCTGGCAAATGTGGCAAACGTATGGCTTGTCCCCTTATGTGTTTGCTTGTGAACCCTTAATGTACTACTTTGCGGGAAGTCCTTTTGACAGACTTCACACTTGTACGGTCTCTCTCCCGTATGAACTCTTGTATGATCATTTGGGCTACGCTTGGTTGAAAAAGTTTTGTCACAAATATTGCACACATGGCGTTTAGGTATCATGGTATTTTCGACTCCAATTTGATTTCACTTAGATTTGTAAATGAAGTTTCGGAAATTTAAGAATTAAGTGGAATAAAATAGTTTAAATGGGAATCTGGCACACCTGATTGAGCAATAATAAATTATGTTGGGTGTCGTAAATATTTTTCGTATTTTCAATGCTGGGAGAAGGCTTGGGTAAATTTATATCTTAATAGTATCTTAATTCCATCCTTTTGATACCTTGGTTTCTTGGATATAAAGAGTGTCATAAATACTCTTTGTATTGCCAGTTCAAGTTGTAATTCGATAAATTCGGGGAAATCAGACTCTGACAAAATAAATTCTATTCTTTTTCAGGCATTCCAGCACTCTCTGGAACACGAGCAGTACCAAATCAGTTCAAGCAATATGAACAGCTATTCTGCCGCTAAATAATTTTTAAAAAGGGCTTTTCTAAGCAATGGTCAGACGAATTTTGCGGAATCCTCTCTGGCAAAATATCCCATGGCATTCTCAAGGCATCATATCAAGGCTCAGTATACCGATTTCACTGATTACGTTTCTACCAAATTCCCAAACAAGAAAAGTGTTTTCATGCTTCTTTGATCACCAACGGATATATTAAGATTGTCTTTGACCCATTTCCAACATGTGATTTCATTTCCAAGGATGGATCAGTTTCAGAACTATGAATAACCATTTCTCAGACTTTATGTTAGGATATTTTAATTTTCAAATCAGCCATAGTTCAATCAGTTTTCCCAGACAAGTTACTGCAGCTTGACATCTGTCTTGGTTACCCTGGTATTTAAATATTCAGTAAAATATTCTATTGAATTCGGCTTTCCCTTTCAACCGGAATGTTCTATCGGTGAGGTCTCCCTGTTTTTTGAAATGTCAGCAATACTTACAGGCATACCATTTTTTAAAAATAACCCTCGTATATGTTTCCCTAGTATATGTTTGCAGATACGTAATCTGTTTTAGCAAATTTTGTTGTTATCGGGTTTTCAATAAATGTAATGTCGTAAAATCTTAGCCTTCAAAGTATCCAGGAAGCGTAAAAATATTCAAGCATTTCTTGCCCGTTTCAAAACGTTTGACCATTAAACTCTACAGCTGCTGTAATTTAACACAAACCAAAACATTTATTCATCTTAACTAAATTGTTTAACGTATTACTATTTACAAGATTTTAGCCTTCCAAATTAAGGTGACCAAAACTGACGCCTTTTCATAAACGATTTGTTGACGACAAAGCAAAGTTTATAACATTTCTCAATCCCACAAAGAAGTCGCCTATTGTTATAATAAATATAATCAATTGATCAGAAACTGCATGTAAGATTTTAAATCGATATTAATGATGTTTGGAAAGAAGCGTCCTAGCATGAGATCTTGATTCAATTGGATTGTGGTTGCAGTGGAGCAAATTCGCTGTAACCTTTTTAAACTTCTCCAGTATGGAATCGCATATGTGCCTCTATCTTTTTTCTCTTCATTGACTGGCCACAAAACAAGCATTCGGAAAGACCTTTTTAAACCAAGTTTATTGTTAGAGTAGTTGGTAGCAGAACTGCAATAGCAATATATAAGTCGTATCGCATATTTAATTGCCAGTTAACTTACCTGTATGTCCACGCCGATGATGAGACAAAAGGCTGCTCCTATTAAAGAAACGCCTGTTGCAAATCAAACATTTTTCCGGCCGTTCTCTCGTATGAACTCGAAGATGTTCGTCTCGATGAATTGCTCGAGTAAATTTCTCTTCACATAAATGGCAGTCGAAAGGTCTTTCGCCAGTGTGCGTTCTGCGATGCACATTAAGATATGCCTTGCTGTTGCAGCGTTGACCGCACTCGCCACATTTATATTTGTCTGAATGAATCACCATGTGTTTACTCAAGTTGTGAGCAGTCTTAAATTGCTTGTCACAAATGTTACATTCGTGGCGCGCCCTGTGAATGTGTTTCCTTGTGGCGCTTCAGATCGCTCTTTTGTGCAAAAGACACTTGACAAACATCGCATGTGTGAGGTTTCTCACCAGAATGTACTCTCGAGTGCCTTGTCAAACGAGATTTTTGGGAAAATGTCTTTTCGCAAATGTCGCATTTGAAGTCTTTGTTTCCGGTGTGAACCACTTGATGAGATTTTAGATGGCTTGAGACACTGAATGCTTTTTGGCAAATGTGGCAAACGTACGGCTTCTCCCCAGTATGTGTTCGCTTGTGATAACTTAGTGTGCTGCTTTGGTTGAAGTCCTTTTTACAGACTTCACACTTGTAAGGTCTCTCTCCCGTATGCACTCGGATATGCTGATTTAAGTTACCCTTGTCTAAAAAAGTTTTTTCACAAATATTGCACACGTGTCGCTTGGGTGACATAGTTCTTTCGATTCAAAATACTTTTCTTAATGAAGTTTCGAAAATAAGAATCTGTAAGCAAATGTATTTGAGCAATGAGAACAACAATTTAAAGCAGTGTCATAAATACACCTTGGATTTTCATTAAAACGAAAAGATTACGTTAGCCTAATTCTGAACAGTGACAACTAACTGTAAAACTTAATTAATTTTCTTGAGAACGTTAAAAATTAACCGACAACTTAAAAAAATTCTATCAAGTTTTTAGTGTGATTGTACTTATTGTAGGGGGAATACTACAAGCGCTTGCAGGTGATAAGATGCTACCTGACGATGACTGGCTATCTACTGCAAGGGAATGTGTACGTGCAAATCAATGTACATACACTTCCCAAATCAACAACATTGAATCGAGAACAAATATCTCAGAAGGCAAACCATTCGGTTTAAAATTTTGGGTACCTTGGTTTTCTATCTACACATCTACATTCCTTACTTAAATTGTAATCATATATTGAGCATGCCCTTGCTTAGAAATGCGGGAATATGATTTTCAGTAGTGCTTACTTCCTACGTAACATGCAAACAAGTTAAGCAAATAATCTTGGGCACTAATTTATGTCGGATGTAACCAAACCAACAGAATGTAGGTAAGCTCCCGTACTATTTTCTGGACTGCAAGTTTATAAAGTTAAGCTTTTTCCTTCATGTAAAACAAAAATTATTTTGTAAAAACGTAGCCAAATCATTTTGTACTGCTTGCGTATTTACTCTTGGCTCAAAGGTTTGATGATCTCAGAAAAAATGTTGATTGGTGGTAAAGTTATGATAATTAGTAGCAAGTTTAATCATATCAGTTATCAGACCATCTTACTATACTCTTTCGAGACAAAACTAGGAATCGGAAATGTTAAATGTTATTGCATTTTTATCGGGAGCAGAAAGTTTTCAGAAGAATCATCCACAAGCAGACATTCAAGTCCTCCAATTTTATTCCTGTCGTTGTTATTTTCAGCCGTGCCGGTCACGAAATTGCCATAACTAAAAACACTAAGGGGCGGGACTACGGGGCAAGCAAAATAAGCTGATATTCTTCCACTTAATATTTTTAATCATGGGCTTTTTCAAGCATTGGACACACACACTTTGTGGAATCCTAACAAAGTCTACTCTGGCGTCCTTATCACATTTGGGCCCAGTATATTGATTTCATTTCACCTTTTCAGCATCGTTCCCATTCGAACCACAATCTTTCATTCTCCCTGGATCACCAACGGTTCTACTAAGATTGTCTTTGGTCCATTTCCAAACCACTGGCCGTGATGACAGAAAAGGAAGGTGCTAAACACAAAGGAGT
>JAQIXW010003853.1:0-12462 GCA_034700685.1 Willowsia buskii
ATCTATCAAAATGTACTAATTAAAAATATTGTTTGTTTGCAAGTTCATAATCTTGTGTAATTATGACAAGAAGCATAATTTTCAAAAGCAAGAAACTTTTGTCTGCATCTATGTACGCATTATTACGCTATACTCACCAGACAATTATAAGATGTAACCAGTACAGTAAAGTAAAGCCAGTTCCGTGTCAAAACTCAAAATGCGCAATGTAATAATAAGAATGCGTTAAAAACAAAGAACAGAATCATCATATTTATCAGCACCCCGTTTTATGTTTTCATGTTTCCTGCATGCTCATGAGTTCTATTATTAAGGACAAAAGTATTAAAAACATTTTTTTGCTCTCGAAACACAATAGGATTCACAGACATTCTCTAACTAAGACAGTCCTTTTTTGTGGAATGGGTACTTTTATCGCAATGAAATTAGAAGGAGAACACATAACGAGCCACATTTTTTCCATGTCCATTTTAATTCATGATGATAAAAATAAAAGTAATAGGTAGCTTGACTTTTTCGGCTTGTTTACGCAAAAGATGGGTGAGAGCTTGTACACATCGTCGTATACAACACAAAGCTATTACAATCACAACCATTTTCTACTTTTTATATACGGGTAGTTTCTCTTTCCATTCTCTTTCTCTTCCATATAATCATACACATGTCTTTTTTACTAGAGTAATCTTACAAAGAATTTGATGGTGTGTGCTCCTTTTTCTCTTCTTTTTTACAGTTTGTTGTCTGTCGTCCTCTTACATTTTTATTATTGGTAAAACTCCATGCAGTACGCGTAAAGTTCTTCAAGTTGCTGTGTGTTTAAGCTTGCCTAATAATGTTCTGTTCCGTTGTACGAAGGACCAGCAACATCAGGAGGAGGACAGTTAAATATAAAGTACATTCCCTAGATAGTGGTGTTGTTTGGTAGTGTTGGCACTACAATAATATCACAAAAAAAAAGAGAAAAATATCATATTGTTTTTCCGTTTGTGGATATATATAGAGGGTGATAATGATTGTGAGTTTTTAAAAGACTATGATTATATTTTTGAGCGAGAGCGGAAAAACGAGCTCTAGAATTCCATTCATCTGTCCACACCATTTTTCCAATTCAATGTCTTTTTCTGGTAGCTTAGTTTTTTCTCTCTCATTATTACATTTTCCCTTTATTTTCCCGACTTGAGGAAAAAGAGGAGCAGCATTTCTCACTTTTATGGATATGTATATTAAATTGTTTGAGCTCCACCTTTTCTCTGCTCCGAATGTAATTAAAGTTTTTGTGCGAGCTTCGTTTTTCGCTTCTTCTCTTCCTATATGTACGAATGTATATTATTTCCCCTCTTTTATTTTCATTCATTTAATCACGATCCATGTATGAATGTGTGTGTACATTTGTGATTGTGAGTAGCCGAGTAGCGGAAGATAAAGAGCGAGTGAGTAGCAAGCAAAATATATTATGAACTACGTATTTTATCCTTATTCTCTCAAAATACAACTTGCTTTTTCAGTCTCTAATCATAACAACGGTAATAATAACGTGTGTAAATGTGGCTTGAACTCGCTGTAGAACATTACTACATACTACACGTTTGACTCCCACACGAAATGAACGAATGAGCGGATGAGTAGCAAACACTTGAATTCGATTCGTTTATTATGGAAAATGAAGACGAAGATGAAACTTGGCGGACTCAGCAGAAGCAGCATAGTAGTAGAATCAAAAAAGGAAGAAAAGCAAGCAAAGCAAACCGAACAATTTTTCTCTCTTTTTTTTTTGTTCTCCTTCCGTTTTCCTGCTCTCTGTGTTTACACAGAAAATGTGAAGAGCTCTCCTGGGCCCTATTTAACGCTCATGCTCGGATCGATGTCTCCGAAGACACACAAAAACGGAGAAGAAGAGCAAGAGCGTACACAATTTTACACAGACAAAAACATTCACAACTAGTAGCAGTAAAGTACACACGGATTCTTACATGGAAAGGGTGCTTACTTGGTGCTCATCACCAGGATAGATACTAGCACTGTTGCTACAATTGTTACGACATCGACTCTTGCTGTTATTACTAATAATGACAATGATCCCTTTCCAGTTCAACCAGCTAGTTTACTTTACCCACTTTTCCAGTATTCCGAGGAAAAGAAAAGCAGAAGAACCTTCAGTATCTGATGATGATGATGATGATGCTATTGTGGTTGCAGACTACTTTGCAGGATCATCCAAAAGACGGCGACACGTTTTGCTTTCTGCTGCTTGATCCATCCGTGAATCTGAATCCCACCATTATTCTAGCTTTCTCGCACAGACATTCAGCTAAGATATTATTCTAGGATTTTGGTTCTCCGTAGGAATTTCATTTTATTACATTGCATGGGTACTTGTCATTATGAAAACGCTTCCTCTGCAAACCTATGACCTAGGGTAAAATGTCTTAATCAACCGAAATGCTTGCCCTCTGTTCGTATTTTATAAGGCAGTGACCATTATTACGCGAGTTGGCATATTAAAGCATGTACACGAATCTTTTAGCTACAATTTACCACTTTAATCAAAACTTATTTATTGTTAGTTCTTCCTTGCATACCATGTAATCATTTTAAATTACTTCATAAACTATAAACTGTGCATACATTTGAGTGCATGATGATCTAGTATAATGATGTGCGCTGCACTGCGCATGTGATAATGGTGTTGGAATATAATGATATGATTTTGTTTGAGCTTGCACTTTACAATTAAGGAATGGAACAGTGATCACAAACAGTATAATTAGAGGATTCTGTTTTTCCCAGTCTGCAGTAAAGTCATACCTCCCTTTTTCGGTTGTAACTTTGAAGAGGGAGTTATCGACACAAGAAAACAAAGACAAACAAACAACATTACATGAAGAATAATATGACGTTGATTGCAATATGGAAACGCAAACCTTTAAATGTACAGTGAGTGTGAATGATATGCTGCACAAACTATACAAAAGGCTATCCACACTTCAATAATTGTTTTTTTTTCTTGCGAACTTCTTTCTTAATTACATATATACAAACAAAATGATATACTTGCAGAAACAGAAAAACGAAGCACAAAAGAAAAAAAGGGAGGTTGACCTCGAATGGAAATACAGCAGTTTGAATCAAATGGTAAATGTTGCACTAACTTTTGATTATTTTGCTGATGTCTACAGTCCTTGAAGTTCAAACTAGTTACAAGAAAATTACGTGACTTAATAACAATATAGCGATAATACTGATGAAGATAATAATAATAGGAATGTGTCAAATGCATAGTAATAATGTCTTTATCATACAATCATACAATCATACATTCAGTCTAAAACATTGTATTCTTTTTCCTGTATTAAAATTATAACCATGCTCAAAACGACATAAAATATAATGCATAATTCTCTTTATTCTTATGTGTCTGAAAGACATTATACATGAAAAAAACTCATGTTAGGTTCATAAATAAACATACACATTTCTTATTATGCAGAACTTCTTCGTCTTCATTTTCTCAGCCAGTTAATCATCTTTCGGAGTGTTAAAAGTAAATAGCATAAGTGTAGGTAGATTTCCTTCTCTGTGCACTCTATCATCATCGTTTTGAAAAAATACTATATTTATTGTAAACTTTGTTGTTTCAAAATGTATAGGTTTGATATGACGCGACTAATACTTCGTTTGAAGAGGAAGGCTTTGATAAAATGGCGGAGTTGGTACATCTCTATTTCAATTCTTCAACAAGCTTTTCCAAGCATACATATATACATTAGCTAGTTGAAGTGTAAAAATTATATCATTGTTCGTGCAAGCTCACTCTGTTAACTTTTCCTCTTCTCCCGATAAATGCGCATAGAAAAACGAAAAGATGTTTTAATGTCCTGAGAAAACAGAGATAAGTAGTGATGAATCAAAGGCAAAAGAGCAGCAGACATTTAAGCTATTATTTGTGTAAATATATCTCTCCAACAAACAGACAAGAACAAAGGGAGTGTACACGTTATGATTAAGGAAAAAGGAATGAAAATATTAGATGTAGACGTTTTTTCTATTGAAAAGAATAACAAGCTTTATTGACATGTCTGAGCACGCTAACGAGGATGTAATAGGTGCTTTTTATTGTTTGTATAGTAGTTAGTCCAAATCCAACCAACCGCCTCCTCCTCCTGTTACTCTGTCTTCTGTTGTTCTGTTATGCTTCTTATCAGACACGATATCCATTTTGTAGAAAAATGATGAGGAGGAGGTGATTCAATCAATGTTTTTGCGTTGTTTGAGAAGATAAAAGATGATATGGTACACTACCGTATTATGTAGTGAGGAGTTGAGAAGGTGGAAAATGTTCGTTTTACACCATGCGTTCGTGTGTTCCTGTGAAAGGAACTAAACTAACAAATGGCATTAATAAGAAAAAATAACGAAGAAATCACGAAATCATAATGATTACTATGAGTATCTCTTTTCTTCTTCAATTATTATCATTGCTCATAACCATGAACTTTCATACATGTTACATATATGCTGATAAAGATAAAAACTAGTGATGATATGGTATTCAATACCTTTTGAAAATTTATGAAATTTCAAAGTTAAATTGCGGTTACGTACATATACTCATATTGTATGATTATGATATTCATTTAAGTGGTTGCTTTTTTATAGGAAGAATAAGAAGAAAAATGCAAGGGAAAAATACGAAAAGCTAACTATTTGCTTTTATTCTTAGCATCATCATTTCAAACTTTAAAAATAATACATGTATTTCCAATCATATTCATTTTAGTTTGTTCTCATCACGTCGTCATACTGCCAAAATTTATATGTACACTCTATAGTCAAGTGTGTAGTTATATGCTGCAGCTGTTGTGAGAATTGCATCAAAATTATTATTATGTAATCATAAAGCTACAATGTGTGTGTGTAAATAATAACGGAGCATTCCTGTTTTAAAAATACACAGATATTTTTCGAGCCAATACGAAAAAAACGCATATTTTATTGAAAATATTGTTGCTTTAGATAGGATATATGAAATAAGCTTCTATCTTATAGAAATAAAATTTCATATAAACTGTTTTGGGGTAATGTTTTGCAATGTCAATACTCAAATAGGGTTCCATTGAATATTTCGAGTGATGTAGTACTTTTTTATAGCTAACACCGCATTTACATATTATAACACCCTGTAAGCCCCATCAAAACTTGGTAATATGGTCCACAAACATCCCTTTTTCTTCCTTTCTTTTCAACGGGATATAGCAAATCAAAGTAGGTACCTAGATAGTAAACTTACAGTAGTTAGCTACTATATGGTAGTAAATGACAAAAAATAAGTCCATTTGGCTTTGTAACAAACACAGATTAAAGCCTCGTGAAACTTCAAGTGCTTTAAAAAAATTCTAGATCAGACTATACAAAAATGGTGCGACGATAATGCGTGTACGTTGTGTTGTGATATTTATGCTCTCTTCCGTGGCCACTGATTCTCTGCAGTTATATATCTACAGAGCATGAAATAATGAAAGAAAACATTTTATAGTTTAATTCAACTCCTTCGTCCATGTTATACCATCACCTTGCCTCTTACACCATGTTACATTACCTTTCACAACACACCGAGAGATCGATTCAATACACTGTCTGTCTGTAGCCTGCAGAGTACACATGTGGATATAAAATGAAAAGGGAGATTACTTTTATTTTGTCACACCGTTTATTATTAAAAAGGTTGGTTTTCACAATTGCAGTTTGCTATCAAAATGCTGATGATCAGCATCGCGTATGGTAATTTATATTACCCCCAACCTAGATATGAAAAAAGTAGCATTAGTTTTTCCAAATGCATTACATTGGTTTTAAGTACTCTTCATTTTTATTATTGCCATCATTGCTACAGTTGCTGATTCTGCTGCTGACGTTGCTATTTCTGGTTATTTCTTTTCTTGTCCATTATCATCATCATTATGATTTCTAATTCAGAATATAAAAAATCTTCCTTTTTCGTAAAGTTTTGCTTCTGTGTGAGTTATTATCATTTCGTGCTTTCTGGTTGGGACACTAAGCTGAAATCACTGCAGGGGTCGTCCCGATTTTTACGCCTGCTCTTAACAGTTCCTAGTCCTTACAACGCCACCGTACATAGCTTTTTCTGTTATTACTTCGTAGGAGAAATAGACAGAGTGAGATGAAAAAACTGCATTTTTAATTCAAAAGGGATGTGAATGAGCGTTTTATATTTTACACGTTCCTTTCATAATGAAATCCCATATTTACATTGGTTATTCTGTTACACGTAAGGTTGTAATAATAATAATACTGATGATCTTTTTTTGCCTTTGTTGTGTCTCCTTTGCATGAAATGTTTCTTCTGCATTGCATTGCAGGGTGCTATGATCTCTGTAGTATGCACAAACATATTATATATAGCACCGAACTTGCAATGTAAACTCTAAAATTTTCATTGGATAGCATGCAATGGCACAAACAGAAGTTTCACGATGCGTTGGTAAAAGTAAAAATTACTGTGGGATTTGTACAAGGATGTTTAACAAACTATTCGAAAAGAGAAGAGCAAGGAGGACTCCTGTAGATTATGTTCTGCTTCAAGGATTATCACAACCAGGAGGAGGCAGGATGCTTTTTGATCGGTTATGGCCAGGCCGTTGGTGCATTTTGTTATTGTTGGTAAAATTGCTAATATTGTTGTAGTATCAAAAACGGCATGTACTATACAGCCATTACCTATGCTATTGTTCATGATGTTACCAATGTCGAGTGTTTCTTTTTGTCAAAACCAGAAATATGGTCTCATTGAGATTCAAAAAATATATCAGGGGAATAATGTGGAGCGTTGCTTTGTAAAAAGGCAAAATTTATCGTCTATGCATCTATTTATTTTTGAAAGTATATGTACACCATCTCTTTAGAATTGTTCATTTTTTGGCTGATCGTCGTTTTTAGGGTTGAACCGGAACAATAAAATATGAACGCAAGTACCACTACTGTTCTGTACCATTGGTACAATGTCAACATTTTCCTATTGTCGAGTAAATGTGTCCGTTCCGCTGTTTGTTAAAAATTATTATTATCATGAATGATGGCAAACGTTTGCTCCTTGCTGTGTCAATTAAGGCAATAAATAAAAGAGGAGGTCTGTTTATGAAAGTCTTGTATTTTTTCTTTAAAAAAGGAGGGCTCTGTTTAGCACAACACCACAAAAGCCACAATCGTTTAGTGTTGAATACCAACTAGATCTGTGGCAGTTGTATTTGCTTATGTAAGTTATCTTAAATTACAATGGTATAAGTGTTGGACAGATGCGATTTGAGCTCTTTTGTGTCACGTGTGCTATTCTTCATTTTTAGTAGAGGAGTAATTCATCATCTTTTTTAAAACTATGCATGCAACTGTTACGGCACAGTATTTCTGGTTGTCATTTACCTTTGAAAAATACGTCGATTGTATTTATGAAACGAAATAAGGAGTCTTGCTGTCATGCTTGTACGTATAAAAGCTATGTTACTTTCCTTTGATATTTTTGAAAATCTGCTGTACATAATTTCTAATGTCACCATGAAAAATGTAACATCTTTGTAGTCTTCAGCTACAAGTACTTAATGCTTTCAGTCCGTGATTTTTTAAATGATGGAAAATTGAGTTAGACTGATCGAGTGTTTCCAGTTTCCAGTCATACAATATACAGTAGTATGACCCGCAACTATTCAAGATCACTGTATGGTATGATTGGTGGGTTAAAACTAGACTTTGCATATTAGGTACTTATAAATTATGTTTATTATTGTGCTTAATTGCTTGTGTTATTTGTTAGCATTCAAGAAGTTACAAGATGTCAAAGAAATTGGAAGGGAGCAACAAACAGTATGATCATCAATCATAATTTTCTTGTCAAAAAAGTCATCAAATTTGTAGGTTTTCTTGTAAGGCAAGATGTTAATGAGCTTCGAATGGTCACAAAAGTAAGTCACATGGGCAGGTCAGCATCAGAATGTAAAATTAAAGAAATAATACTTGTAGACATGTGCTGTGCGTACCATTCTACAAGAGGATTTGGTGTACTTTTCAAATGGAAACAAGAGAACGAAATATTGCGCAGAATATTTATCCCTGCTTTAGCTCTCATTACTCAAAACGACAATGTAGCTTGTCTGTCTTGCAAGTTACGTACGACAATCTTTCAATCAATCAAATATCTAATTTCACAAAATAATTATTATATTGTATGGAATGTACATATCAATACTGTATTTTAATACAAAAAAAGTAACTTTTGACACACAAATAGGTATGTATTTATCTTTTGTGAAATGTTTGTAATTTTCACAAGTTTTCACTGATAAAGCACATCTATTGCTTAGAAATCTTTTTCAATGTCTAGAATTAGTAGTATTGTTATAAATACAAGGATCATGCGGGTGTTTTTGGTCATTCGAATTCCGTAATGAAGTGTCGATTGACGAGTGTAATTTTGATCCTGCTGAAATTACAAAATGAACAGAATGTGTGCCTTTTTTACTTCTCGTGTACTAAGCCGATTAGGTGCTTAGGCTTGAAGTTTGAGCACAAACGCCCAGTACAATATGTTTTAAAGCTTATAACAAATTTGAACTTGAGTAGACAAATGTAATGTTGAATGTACCTCTAGATACATCGAGATGATAATGATGGAAGTATTATTTTTTGTTGAATATAAAATGCAAATCATACACTATACGTACTTATCCTTCAGCCTTTTTATGGCATAAAATGTATGTTTGTATTTTGTATTAAGATTTGAGATTTTTTGTCAGCATTTTGTTTTCTCTCTTTATGCCATTCTTCTTTTCACACTACAAGTGTCAAAAATATGAAATGATATCTAATGCGCTGAAAAGATAAAAGATACAATAGTCAAATTTGACGAATCTTGTACAGTTTTAGATCTGAATGAATCAACCAGTACATAATATATATGTCATTTCATACTTATGTATGTATGTGTGTCGAGACTATTACGAATCTCAGTCAGTAGCATTTTAATATTAAGCTGTAGGCTGTAGAGTTGCTCTCATGAAAGTGTGAGAATCATATTTTTGACATGAATGACGTTGTCGAATATTATAATATTAATTTTGTTGACAGAACTTGAATCAATTGTATTGATTTAAGTTTTAAGCCTCACTAAAAAGGCACAAAAATGCCGTAAAAGGCTAGGCTACGGCTCTGTGGCATGATTCTCAATATAATCTGGCATCCAGAATATCTGTCTCTGCCTGCAGATAATTTTGCTTACATATCATCCATACATAATACAGAAATAGTGAAGCTCGGTGATTACGATGATGTAGGGAGCCACCGCTTTTCTCATTTATAAGTGTATACATAATACTCGGATAAATCTATATACCTAAGTGGGATTTATCTATAATCCGGTATTGAAATCATTACTAACACCACTACAAACACTGCGCACTACTGCCATCATTGCCGCTGCTGATGCATTATTACATTGTTTGACACAATTCGCTAGTTTTGTTATGCATGAATATTCCCACTCAAAAAAACCTAAGTCTGCTCGTCATCATATTCAATATAATAATATTAAAGCCCTTTTCTTTACAAGAATTAAAGTTAATCTGAAGGGAAATATTTTGCCACCCTGCAGAGTGTGAGATACGAGCCGCATCATCATCATGATCATCGCTACGCATAACATCCTGCAACAACATGCAACCACAGCCATACATGCTCTGTACTTCTAAAACCGGTGCTTTCCTGATATTATTTTGGTGTTTGTATCTGAAATATGAGCAGTATTTATGATGATCAAATAGTCGGATCAAAAACCAAACTGTATACAAAATATACGAAGAAAAGAAAGAAAAAAGGTTGGCTGTTTTGGCTTTGCCTTGCCTTTTTCTTTTTTCTATTATTATGCTGAAGAGATGATGAAGGGCGCTTGCTGGCTTTGGCTTTTACAATAAATTGACATTTGAATTGGGAAACTTGTACAGAGCATAACAAACTCATAGAACGACCCAAGTGAGGAAAGTATTTGGAAAATCAATTGTATCAATGTATACATGTGTCTCAATGCATATAATATAATGTTTCCTGTTTGCTGAACTTGGCCCAAAAAACGAATATAAAAACGTAATGGATAATGGGATATTATTATATGATATAAACGCAGAAAAGAAGAAAGAGGATCAGAGATCATTTGGAGAGGAAATGGTTTTTTCCTTCACTTTACAGACTTTTCTAAAGAGTATCATGTTTACTGTTGAAAAATTTATGTTTTCATTCATAAAATCTTGTTGTAAAATAACCAATACATATATTTGGGGCATTGAGGTACTCAGTGCAATGTTTTATATGCATATAATATGTAATAATATCGTTACAGCTGAGAAAATTGGTTCACAAAAAAGAGCATCAAAACGTCATCAAAGTTTTGATCACCGTACACAAGGCATCATGAATGAATAGTGGTCCATCTAAAAAATGTATAAAGGCCCATACAAAATTTAACAGCAACTTATTGTAACCAAACCGGTATATTAGTTTGCAGTGTGTTGAAATCCTGCTGTGGTGGCGGTGGTAAATGGGTAAAAATAGAATTTATTTAAATAGGGTAAATACCACGAGATCCTTCTAAAAAGCGAGTCCTTTTTGACCAAAGATATAATATTTTATTCATCAATTTACATAAAATGGGAAATTTCCTGCTGTGTCAACAACAACGGAGCAAACAGTGGATAAACTTTATTGAAGTGAGATGAAGAGCTGCTAGCTGTCAGCAGAAAAGAAAAGAGTAGTGGAAAGAATTTGAAGGAGGAAAATCTGTCATTCACACCTGCCTCCTTTTTTCTTTGATATTGCATATCAGCTTCACACTATTATCGGGCGTCCTCATGATCACATTTTGTTATCTTCATCATGTAATGTATTGGGCTTAGGCAAAATTTGAGTAGAGAAAAATGCCACCAGCAGATCTCATGTTCGTGCTACAACACATGCATAAAATTTTCATATAATGCAATGTTCGCATTTGCCATCACATGTCATCTTCCACATTTTCTGTGTTGTGTGTACGTTATACATTTTTGCATAAAGGAGGGTATTTGGTAAAAATTGGGTCCGATTATGTGAGAAATCAAGATAATATGAGATACGTGGTGATAGACCTTTCGGTTTTGCATAAGCTCTATCAAAAACTTGACGCACACGCTTTTGTCCTCCTAAAATTAGATAAAAAATGTTTGAAACATGAGGGTTTCAGTTCATGAAACATTGTACGTAGTGTACCCTAGTATTGTGTAAATGGCTTATGCTGCTGCTTTGCTATTGAGAATTTGAATATGGATGAGGCTGAGATGTTCTTTTGCTCATACATACATTCATCATCCCACATGCATACATTGACATCAGGTTGAAAAACGTGTAAATTACCAAAAATATCAGGATGCTAGCGAACTGATGAGAGGGTGTTGAATGAAAAAAAATACAAGTCTTTTTATATATCAGAGTCGGCATTGATTCTTATAAGGAAATTGACAAAATTCTCTGTAGAATCGTGCAATAGGACGAAAAACTAGACTTGTAAAAATATTGTCCAATATGAAATACATTGCAGTTTTATTATTGTTCTGTACTTTTCATACTATTTAAGTTACAAGGACTGGGAAGGTACAAACCTGTATACGAAGATACAAATAATGCATAAAATAATAAATACTACCAACTATTGAGGACTTTAAACGAGGTTTTGTGTGTGGTTTGAGGTGTTGGTGTTCCTCAAGACGTACTATGAAGCTGACTTGGTTTTGTAATAAACAAGTTATACAATGGAACGACAATGAATACAATAAACTCCATCACTATTTGTTTCCCTTTCTTTCTTCCATTATTTGTTATTTTAATCAGATAAGGAAGACAAAAAGAAAAATTAAGATATTCTCGGTTCTAAATACAACTTTTGTAATTGTATAATACAAGTCACACCATACATCATAATAGTACGAGCGGTAGTAAAATGTATTGTGATACCGTGATAAAAACCATGACGGAGGTGTAAATCTGTATTTTCATTGTACATTGCATACTGAATACTGACCAGCTCCACCGTCACCAAAACCACACTACGGTACGAAGCTAATTCTTGCAAACAAAGTGGTGCACTGACTGAAGTGTACTTAATTTTTTGTGTAGTGTGTTCGCATAACTAACAAACGAATTTAGTCTAGATAAACATATAAGTTGTTTTAACATACCTAATATGCGTTTCACAATGTATTACGTGAGTAAGCTTGTTGTACAAACAAGAAAACAACAAGTTTGATTTACTATCAGCTAGAATCCCCGCAACGCTTACCGGTCATAATTCTTTTTGATTGCCGTTTTAAAGCAATAAACGACTAGCAAAGAGTCTCGGACTCCTTCCACATATTCCAACTCTAAAAGACTCCTTTA
>JAQIXW010003854.1:0-12461 GCA_034700685.1 Willowsia buskii
AACGCGATTCACGAAGCGAGGAAAGCCGACATGGAAAGAAATTCAAGTGGACATCTACTTGATCGTTGTATGCATGGGACAATGCATGGAATTCCGATTATTTTGAAGGATAACATTGCCACAGAAAATCACATGATGACCACTGTAGGGTCCAAGGCTTTCTTGGGGTTACGGCCAATCAAGGATGCGGATGTTGTAAAAAAACTGAGGAGGGCTGGTGCCGTGATTATTGGGAAAGCTAACTTGTCTGAGCTCTCAGGGTAATTTCCTATTTGTGAAACGATCTATTAAAATATCAATGAAATCAAATTAAAATAATTTTGGTAGTTTGCGGAATTACGACCTTGGATGTAGTAGTGTTGGAGGAAAAACTTTAAATCCATACAATCTTCGTGCTAGTCCGTACGGTTCTAGTTCAGGTTCCGCAACTGCTGTGGCTGCAAATTTGGCCATGGTTTCACTCGCAACGGAAACAGATGGCTCCTTAAATACGCCGGCTAGTGTGGCGGGAGTGTTTGGATTAAAACCGACAATCGGAGTGGTTTCTTCGGAAGGACTGGTTCCAGTTTCAACATATTACGACTCCGTACTTCAAATAAAATTAGGATAAACATTCTGGTAAAAAAATTATAATATGACTTTCTAATTGTATCTTAATATAATTGAAGATCGGACCGATGGCACGAACTATGATGGACTTAGCAATAGTATTTGATACAATAGTCCGAAGATCACATAAAAAGGAGTATGCGTGTGGACACAGCTATTTGGCCTGCCTTACCAAAGAGAATCTTAAATTTGTACGAATAAATATTTCATAATTTTTAGGTTGCCTAATTTTATTTACATTGATGGTTTGTTATCAAGAATAGAAAACTCAACATTGGAATCATACGCCATCCGTTCCTGAATCCGGAAGCATTGTTTTTTGAAGGCCTAACCAACCAACTTCCGCAACTGGAACAACTTTTCAATAAAATTCAAAATTCTTCCCATTTTTTTCTCAAAAATGTTGAGTCTCCAGCTGGCTTTTTGAAAAAAGTTTCACTTCAAACTGGTAAAATAAATATTATGTTTACTGATACTTCACCTTAACATTTTTGCATATTAATTTATTTGTGTACCGGAAATGTTTTATTTTTTATAGCGACTCTCGTATATCTCTATAGTCTCAAACATGACCTAAATGAATATCTTGCAAAAAATGTAACAATCAGGGACAACAGTGCGTATCCAGTGCATTCACTAAATGACATCATCCTCTTCAACAAGCAGCATGGTGACAAACACAGCCAAGTACTTTTAGAATTAGCACAAGACATTGATGAGTTACTTGAAACCGAGGAATATTTCTTGGAAATACGAAACGCTAACCAGCTTGCTGCAAAGGATGTTTTAGATTATGCATTTATCAAGTATGAGTTGGATGTTTTGCTGTTTCCCGTTCCTATGGGATTTGGTGCGGATCTAACAACAGAATACGTAGAAGAAAGTCTTAGGAATGTTCCTGTGTGGGGATATACTTTGGCAGCCATAGCTGGATATCCAACTCTTAATGTAATTGATAATATGGTGGAAAACATTCAATTTTACAAAACTTTAAACTGAAATGACAAAAAAATGTTCGATGACTTCCAATAATCTAGGTTCCAATAGGCATTGACAAGTATGGGGTTCCGTTTGGTGTCACTTTAGTAGGGTTGCCAAATACAGATGGGAAACTCCTCCAGATTGGCTATCTCCTGGAAAAGTTAAGTTCGGCAAGACAACCACCAAAGTTTCTTCCTTAGAAGACCAGAGCACTTTGCTTGGTTATTTGGAATCTATTAGATATTTTTGTATGCAAGTACTCGTTATATGGCCTAAAATAAACAAGCAATTCAAACAAAAAATAGAAATAAAACAAATCAGTGAATATTGTTTATTCAGCTGTAGGGCTTAAATGTCACATCTTTATTTTTATCTAAACGGGATCTTATAGGGGTAAAGGTTTTATTTATATTTCAATAACTATTACAATCAAAACAAGAAATTTATAGTTATATTTACACTTGTATTCATCGAGTCCTTTCTTACTATCAAAGTTATGAATAACTGTTGAGATAAAAACATATCCTGTGGATCCATAAAATGCATTGATTCAAAGCAGCAGCTTTTGTTCTGCAAAAAAATGCATGAGCAATAATAAGTTTATCAAGTGTTTAGGAACGACCTTATAACCAGCACTTTTTGCGCATAAAAACTATTTTTTAAATAGAAAGAAACCATAGAAATATTTTAAAACATATTTTGTAGCATACCTACTTTTATTGCAATTATTTTCCCTTAACTTTATGCAGTATTTGTATAAAGTGTCAAAATGTCGGACATTTGGTTTTGTTCTAGTAATCTTAAGTATTTTTAATATTTCGCCAACTGTTTGTAAAAATACAAATGAATTCAAATACCAGCAAAACAGTTGACAGCACGATGCATGATATCCACAAAAAGAAAACTGTTAAAACTTTCCCTTTCATTTGCAGTGGACCCAAGTCTCCAACAAAATCATAAATAACTTTTGTGGGGCTCAAAACCTTCATCCTGTCTTGTACACGATTAGCATGTGCCAATTCATAAAATTCTGCAATCCAAAAGTGAAACACGCCGGATTCAATCAGCTTATCTGTAATAATTCTAAATATATTACTGCCTGGTGGAGTAAATGCGTAAAACAAGACATCAGACAGGATCAGACGGTTTCCTAGGTAAAAATGTGGCTCCTTTCTCTTCTCTTTTGGCAAATTATCCCGACTACGAATTATATCATTCGCTTGGTTTAGCTTCGCCAACACAAACGGCCATAGAAAAAGATAAATCACTTTTCTCGGTGACAAAAAAATCTCCATAAATTGTGACGAATTGGATGTAAACGAATTTGGTTTCATATTGTCTGTTAGAGTTTTCATTGCCCGAATGTCCAAATCTTGTACTAACGAGGTTTTTTCTTGTCCTTCTTGAGTCACGAAACTTTGAATGGTAGAATTTGTAATTAGAATGTGAAACTTGTCATCAAACAGCAACGAATAATTTCTTTCTTGAGCCTCAGAAACTCTGGTCATTGCATCTTCATCTGGTGGACTTATCAGTAGACTGGTTATTGACCCAGTATAATAATTGACAATCACAATACATCCGAACATCCACAAAGTGAATATAATTGACTTAATTTTTATTCCATGGACCGGAAGCAGACTTGGTGCTGCCGCAATTAAAACAGATAAAAGCGATACAAACACGCCAAAAATATCCTGAAACTTGACAGCTTGCGAATATTTCAGTCTTATAAATTTCGTCAAATAAATAGTCAAGGTCAGCGCTAAGATTGATCCAACAAGACAAATCCATGCGTATCCATCAAAAGCATTTGTGAGAATTCGCATGTCCCATGGATTATTTAGCTTAAGTCGTGGCATGTCACAATATGCAAAATTATATCCAAGTGGCTGCACAGGTATTAGTTCTAAATTACCGTATTCGGAGTTTTGATATGTATTCCACAATGAAGTAATTGTCTCTCTATATGGCTCATACATTCTAACAGATGGAAGTAGAATTGAAAAAGTATCCATGTAAATATTATTCTCTATCGCAAATGACTTTGTAATCAACGTAGCGTTTCCAGCAGTAGCTATTATATTAGAAACAGAGTATATTGGAAAATAGATAAGTGGCTTGCTAAAATAGTCTCGCATTCTAGAAAACTCATGGATAACTTTTTCAATTGCGGTTTGAGGAGTATCATAGAAATCAAGAATTAGGAAATTACTTGATGAAGATCTCACAAATGTGTTCTTCGTATTTTTTTGAGTATCCAAAGTTTTTACTTGAAAACACCACTTCACTTTCCAATCGAGTTGGAATATACAATGCTCAGCTTGAGAAGAATATACTGACACGGGAAAACCAGATACTATTTCACTGTCAGTAGTGCATTCTATATTACATTTGATACTATGGTTTCCTGCTAATGGCTTTGGTGAAAGGGTCTTAAACACTTCTATGGAATGAGCATTTACATAAGTAAATAGAAAGACACCCAAGACTCGAAGATTGGTAACCATGTCGATTAATAGAAATACTTGCATTTGGAGCAAGGAAAGCTAAAGAGGGGAAAAAAATTAAGAGAAAACTAAAAACTGATCCTATATTTTTAAAACCGGAGAGGTTGAAATGACATTCTATACTCATAAAATCAGTACGCGATACAACTTTTATTAGATTATCGGAAGAATTGTTTTTCCTGTGATATTGGTGTGTTGTAAAATGAGTACAACATCAAAATGAGTTGGTTGCTGAGAAAATGTAGGCGTGTCATGTGATTCAGCTAACGAAACCTGAAGAAAAATCGCTTGTCTGATAAATAAGTATACGTAGTTGGCAAAACACTTAACATGACCGATAAATAATGCAGTCGTAAAAGGTGTGTCAATTCATTATAATGTTTGTAACTAGTCAGTTTCATTATTAAAAATAGAAAACACAATAGCAATCATATTTGTTATTTACTCTTTAATGGCCAACATGGTTGAACTGTCATTATAATTTTGATTCGCCTTTTTTTAGAGTATTCTATTGATTCGTATGACACGCGTAAATATTAGTTTGCAAAACAGTGTGGAATCATTTTGAATGTGGCATTTATTAAAAATTAAAATTGAACGTTTTTTTGCAAAAATACAACACAAACATTAATATTAATTTATGTCATATATCTTAGTTAATATATTTATTCGGAAGATTTTTTTAATTGGCAGGTTTTGCTATATTTGTAAAATTTTATTTGCGCATTAACAGTAGTTACTTGTCTTGTAGAGGTACTTTCAAAATTTTACTTACTTGCTATGTATTTCCGCTTGCAGAGAATGGAATTCTAACAAAAATTAATGGATTAGAACAATAAGAATATGTATCAATAAAAATATTCGTGAGATCTGCAAAAAATAAAACATTTGTTGGATTTTGACGTTTTAAAATTTTTAATTATTCATAATTCATGTTTTGATAAGCCTTAGATGCATTGATGCAATATTTGGCTATTCGAGAACCAAACTGACAGTAAGTAAAAATGCAAATTTTGGTATTTAGGATTTTATACATAAACAATTTTCTATATTATATATCTAACCTGGTTAATCTCACTCTTGCGGTTTTTCCCCAACATATGTTTTCAATACAGCACTACCTTTCACATTCACTGATTTACTTTTATTTTGCATCTTAACCATGTCATTATTGCTCATTATTGTTTTAAATCATTGCTCAGTCAATATTGACTGAAATTTTAATTGCGATGCAACTGTCCTGAGTTAGCAATCCTCCTCGTAAAATCATTCTTGATAATAATAATAATAATAATGACATTCCCGATTTCTAAGTAAGACAGGGGGCGATACCGAATTCCTCTCACAAGCCTCACATTTGATCATCTTTGGTTCCATAACTTTCCCCACTTTCTTTCTTAACTTTTCTATACGTTTCCTGAATCTTTCATCCGGTATCGGTAGCAATAATGGCAGATCACAACAAGTGGCTAATCAGCTTCGAAATTCTGAGGCGGTCCATTCTCCCGGATTTGTTGTGCTTTCACTTTATCAATTTTGAAATAGGGGGAAAAAACAGAAGATTCGCAGATCGGTAACCATGGCGATTGGTAGAAATTATGAAGGAAACTTGCATTTTCAAAGAAAAGTAACGTACGTAAACTAAATTTACACTAAACCAAGAACTGATGCTATGTTTTAAGTACCAGAGAGGTTTCAATAGCGGTCATCACTTAAATAGTAAAAAAGAGCAAATATTTAGGAGAAGGTTTTCCCGGGGTTTTACTAAACCCACACCGAGCCCACTCCCACAACCACCCCCACAGTAGTTTTATTTCCAATCTGAGCATTGATCATTCCATGATAAGAACTTTTATTGTATTGTATTGTAAGACTTTATTGCAGATCTATTACGATTCATATAAATTACATGACATCAGATCCATATAAATAATTAGAATAAAAAACAACAGTCAATTCACATTTCATGGAGAGCCGTAAGTGAGGGAAAAAAACGTTAAAAAACCCATAACGGGAAAAAGGATGGTCATTACGGGAAAAAAACCTCACTTAGCAAGATAGATGATCTTGCTCCATTCGGCCAGCTTCCATGCTCGTCATGTTAATTAAAAAAAATTATTTCCAACAATTACAATTATATCCACCAATTACAAATAGTATCCATGAATTATATTAACAAGTTATATATTATTAAATGATTGAATTAGCTCAGAAGGATCCTTGCCCACACCTAACAATATATTACACCATCTCATAAACATTCTAGAGTGACGAAATACATGGGAATTGTATACCGTTTTAACAATTTCATTTTCACTATACGCTATCCTGCACAAGATTGAATAAATCGCATTGCGATATACAGCATAAAAATCTCTAATTACATGATTTGTAAAATGTTGACTAATACTGACTCTTCCAGAAATTCTAAATAGCATCCTAAATGCATCATTAAATGCAACCCGTATTTTATCAATTAAAGTAGAACTTGATGGATCCCACAGACTCATACAGTATACATTGCTAAAGAAAGTTGAAAACAGATACTTCTTTACATCAATACTACATTTGCCAAACCTATTAGAAATTAAATTAGCTCGCATGTAAATTTCCCTCCTTCTCCGACAGAGCTCTTCTACATCATTGTTTTTATTACTTATGTCGTAACCCAGATATCGAGCACTTTCACACCACTTAAGGACAGATCCACAAAGAACTACATCCGGTGGCGACCCACAGAATCCTTTTGGCAGAAATGCCAAACATTTGGTTTTGTTGGGATTAAAAACTATGCTGTGCTCCTTCGAATAGTCTTCACAAATCTTCAACAAAATATTTAAGGCCCCTATACTTGTCGTAATCACTGCAAAATCATCTGCAAATGCAAAGTTATTAGTGGTCAAGTTCCCAATGGAGCATCCAAATCGTGAATTGGTTAGCTGCTGACAAAGACCATCTACATACACAGCGAAGGCATAGGCCGATAAGACGCCACCCTGTCTGACGCTATTTCGCACAGGAAAAGGTTCCGAAATAAGGGACCCCCACTTTACCACAAAATGCTGATTTCTAAACCAGTAGCACAAAACACTCAGCATCTTTTTATCTACTCCACGTTTACACAGCTTGTCTAGAAGGGTCCAGTGATTTACCATGTCAAATGCCTTGGAGGCGTCCAAGAAACAAGCATATACTGGCGTTCCTGATTTAACATAGTCATTAATAATGGACTTCATTGAAAACACAGCTAGTTCAGTGCCGACTTTCTTCTTATAGCCAAATTGATTCGCACTTGTGACTAATTTTCCGCGATTGAGATTAAGCAGGACTGTCTCAAAAAGTTTAGATATAATGGTTGCCAAAGCTATTGGCCTATAATTGTTGGCGACGCTATCGAGCAAACCACGCTTTTTCAAAATGGGAACAATAGTAACACTCATCATATCTTCCGGCACAAATCCGTGGCAAAGACACGCTTCAATGAAATTGGCTAAAATCTCCTCCAAAATTGGATTTGCAAATTTTAAATGTTCAGCAGATATGTTGTCAGGACCCATAGCTTTACCAGCCTTTAGGCTTAAAATTGCCTCCCGAACCACACCTGAATTAACTGGCTTCATTAAACTTTTGGAATTTTCAATGTTGGTCAATACAGTTTCTTTTAGTCGTTCATCACGATTTCAGTTGAATGTTTGCTCATAATAAGTAGCCCACATTTTACAAATGCTCGCATCCCCACTTACATTTTCCACAAGACTTGGTAACGGGTCAGCGTTTGCCTTATCACTACTTTTAACTACATTCCAAAATTTGTAGAAATCCTTACCCCTATATTCACTTGCTAATTTGTCACTTAAGATTCTATCACGCTGTCGCTGACACTGCTGCAGGTTTCGCTTAAAAAGTTTTCTTTTAGCTTGTACAGACATAAATAGAGAGGCATCTTTTCGTCCGGATGCTACCCATTCCTTAAATGAAGACTTGTAAGAATCATAAGATAATTTAACAAAATCATTCCAACCTGCCACTGATCGACCTTTGGACCTTGATCTATTCTGCGATAATTTAGCAACACTCCTCTCAGCATTTTTCAGCACCTGAACTAGAACCTTATAAAATTCATTGATATCTTTCCGGTGAGCTACATTATTGCACACTGAATCTACACACAAACAATTGACGTTAAGCTGGGATAAATATCTACCACTAACTTCATTATATCTTATCCTTTCACTCACTTGTAGTTTTCTCCAATTAACACGATAATTACTGCTGATTGTTGATGTTGTAAAATTATTTAGAGATGCAGCCTTAAGCATAATCTCAGTGACGAGAGCGATAGGAATATGATCACTGGTGGAAGGATCATCAATCTCAATTTTAGATTTACAGAATGGAACTAGCGAACTGGGAACAATAAAATGATCAGGCCAGCTTGTATGGCCAATCACCTTTGCACAAAAAGTCAAGGATTCTGGAGGCAACTGCTGAACATCAATAATTTCCATGTCAAGGTCACTAGAGAGAAACGATAATTCTCTATATTTTGGATTGCAATTTATGCAATTAGATTTAGACTACTTTAACTTGCCAATCAAATACGCAGATAATTTGAAAGTGATAGGCGAAAAACTTAATTGAGAAGACTTCTATTCGTAAGTCAGTCATAAATATTTTGGCTGATCTGCCTGAAAGTCTATCCATCTTATATAAACCAAAAGAATATAGAATGCCACCACCTAAGAATTTTGAGGATATAATTTCTCAACTATTCACAGAAATATATGGGCGGCTTATGAAATCGGAACTTTGGAAATGAAATCAGTTTGCAATTGTTGCTCCCGAATATTTATGCAAACGACATGCTTTAAAGATAAGGCGAGAGAGAAACTAGTCATGATGTGGATTTTGGAAAGGAAACGTATGACGCATTTTATTTGGGTTTTGCTCTAGACGGGTATCCTCCTCCATTTATTAGATTGAGACTGTCGAGTCTGGTGTCATCCGGATTTTTCGAATGGTGGATGAAATTTATAGAAAGTTTATTTATTTCTCGCTAAAATTGGGGCTCCACCGGTGAAACCAAAAATGAGTGGGAATATTGCTGTTTTATTATTATATTGGGAGGTGGAATTCGTTTTTGGTTAGTTGAGATGAAGAACCATATTTGGATAAAAATTAAGGTATTCGGACGATTTGTACATGATTCCTTTAAATATGCAATGTGAAGACTATATGTAACTTACATAATGTAAGTAATAAGTTTACTAGGATTGAAATTCTTACAAACATTAATAGGTAAGATCAATATGAGTTTTTTCGTTGATTTGCAAGAAATAAAATCTTGTTAAACTTTGATGTCTAACAGTTTATTATAACATTATACTTAAACTAATTGTATTAAAGATCAGATCGTTTCCATCGAAAAAATACCTTTACAGTCGCAGCCATTAGGTAGATCGTCGAAAATCTGCGTAAAGTATCATATATATATTTGAATTATTTTGAACGGATTGTACATTCCATTGGGTTAATCTCAATTTGGCCACTTGGCTTCCAAGCAATGCTTTCACTGCAGCCATATCGTATACATTTACTATTCACTGACTTGCTTTTATTTTGCATCTTAACCACGTCATTATTGCCAACTACGAATGACTGATCTGGTAACAAGGACTGATATTTAAGTAATAAGTTTACCAAGACTGAAATTTTAACAAAATGGAATAGAGAAGAACAATCAAAATACTTTTTTATGGATTTGCAAGAAATAAAACACTTGTTGTAATTTGATGTCTAACAGTTTATTATCACATCATACATAATCTGGTTTACAAAAGATCATATTTGTTCCTTCGTGAAATATAAACTTCGCAGCTATGTCATTAACCGTCCGAAATCTACAAATGCTTAAATTATTTGGAATGGATTATTCATTTAATCGGGTTAATCTCAATTCGGCCACTTTGTCTCCAAGCAATGTATTCACTGCAGCACTATCGTTTACATTCACTGATTTACTTTTATTTTGAACCTTAACCACCTCATTATTACCCATAGTTACAAATGATTGCTCAATTGACACTGATTGAAATTTTAACTGTGATGCAACTCTCCTGAAGTGGCAATCCTTCTCATAAAATATATCTGGAGGCTCCTCCCTGATGATTAGATCCCCAATTTCTAAGACTGACGACGATACCGATGATGATACCTTTCTAATTGTTGGTATTGCCATTTCATTACTTTCAATTTTCTTAACTGGCAATTGGGTATATATTGCCTCCACTATCTCTCTCGACCTCCCCTCCTTTCCCCCGACCGCACATCCGGATGATGCTTTTTCTTAAGCCAATACAGAGATGTAATTCTTCAATATTTCCTCCCAAACAGTTTGCACTCATACTTTTTCAGCTTCACAGCAGCTTCCCTTGCAGGATCATGCACCACTTTCAGATGTCTGTTCAGATTTGACTTCTTTTTAAAATTCCTCTCACAAATCTCAGATTGGATCACTGCCGGTTCCAAACCTTTCACAACTTTCTTTCTTGGGATTCCCTTCCTTTTCCTGAACCTCTCTTCATTCGGTATCGGTAGCAATCGCAGATCCACAACAAGTGGTACTTCACTTTTCAAATTCTGAGGTGGTCCATTCTCCCGAATTTGTTGTGCTTTCACCTTATTAATTATAGTATACCAAAAAGAATCCACTTTCAAATTCTCAACTCTGCCGGAAGTATTTTCTCAGAATGCTCCACCTTCCAATGACGACACAAGTATTCCAGATTATGATATCCCAACCTGTCTTCTGGGCACTATTGACACTTCTTACTAAACATTGGTTTCTAAATGTGGGTCGGATCGTGACCTGAAATGGCACGAATCGCTGATTGGATCCTTTAGAAATACGGCTTTCCACAGACCCCGCATCCGAATCCTTTCTCCTCCTCCCCTTTCCATGGAATATGTTTATGGCCCTTAAGCCTATGATTCAAAATTTGATTTTTCCCAGGTTACCCCATCTACTCTGCTTGAGATGGGGAAAGTTGAAAGTGAGATGAGTGATTGGAAGAATGCGGAAATTCATTTTTTGCACGATTCCTTCAACTGCAAGTGTTTTGAATCACACCAAATATTATTTTGTTGCGGAATCTCTTAACTTATCTTAACGAACTAAATACTCGCTAAATTCCAACGAACAGAAATATATTAAAACTTTCTGTAAAATCACACTCCAGTAAAATAGATTGGAGTCGTTGAAATTTTTTTAATCGTCTGCTTAAACTGTAATTATAATAAAGATGCGTTATCGTTTTGTTTAGGATGTCTGTATGCGATCTAAGTAGCATCCTTCTTTCATATTTGACTTCTTTCTAACAATCATCTAACAAACCACACATTGAATCACTTTTTGTTCCATAACTTTCCCCAATCTCTTTCTTAACCTGACTTGACCGTTGAGTGAGCATGTTCTTATGGAAATCCCCAAAAGAATCAATCTGCAAGGGTCTAAAAGTGTTTGAAACTTTATAAGTGGCAAGCAATTTCATTTATACGGAGACTTTTTTTATTTTCGAATACGCTGAAATCTCACTCCAGTAATGTTTAATCCCACTGTATGGTCTATATTATTTTTCTCATCTGTGACGTCATCATTCATCCCCTCAAGTAGATGTGACGCCAACACTGCGAAAATATCATTCTGGTCGATGATGTTTCCCCTTCCCGCCATCGGCTTAAAAAGGAACGAAGTCGCCACCCATTAAATCCGTTTGAAATCTACTGCCAGACAAGGCAAAGGGCACACGGGGAGAATATTTCTACAAACAAAGAAGGCACAGCCTTCAGAGGCTCCAAAGCGGAAAAACTTTGGGAAACGCTTCGAGAAGAAGCCGGGCTAAGGAGTTGGATAGAAAAAAGGAGGATGCAAGGTCACTTCGGGTGAAGGGGGATCAAGTGGGGTAATTAATGAAAAAACTAACTTGTCTCAGGTCTCAGGGTAACTCTTTATTTGTGAAACGATGTATTTAAAAATTCATTAAAAATATTAGTTTTTCCAAATAGCAATAATTTATGTGGTATGCGAAATTACAACTTTGGATTAAGTAGTGTTGGAGGACAAACTTTAAATCCATACAACCTTCGTGCTTGTCCGCACGGTTTTAGCACAGGTTCTGCCATGGTACGTAGCAGTTGCTGGACTTTTTGGGCATTAGTGGTAGCAGTCTCGGTGATAAGTGTTGGCTGGATCGGTGCAGTCTGTGGGAGGGACAAAACAGCATACTGAATGAGAAGATGGAGGAACGGAGGGCATGGATGACATTTTTTGAAACAAGACGATTTATTAACTCTAGCTTTCAA
>JAQIXW010003855.1:0-12460 GCA_034700685.1 Willowsia buskii
ACAATGAAATTTGAGAGAGCTTGGGAACAACACCAGTTGGGGATCTGTCATGGGGAAACTTCAGTTATCTCTTTGCGTCTCTCCGTTTTTGATGAAATTGATAGCGCATTGTATTTTTTTCGAAATGCTGCATGAAGAAATGCTTGTAATTTTCAAGCGTTTATATATCGTACTCGTGTAGTTGTATCCACAAATAACCATTTTTTGGGAACTTCAAGTCTTCTATTGTAATCCAATTAAATGATTTATTGAATGAAAATTTGTATCGTTTAAATTTTTTTAGAAGCATATGGGTTGTCGACAAATGTGAATTTTACTTCGTTTCCATTGGATTGCACTTGATTTCACATATTTCACCTGAAACTCCAAAATCCTTTTCTCTCCTCTGTAACCCAATCATCATAATATCTAAATGAGTTTCTAATACTATTCAATTCGGGAAAGTGTACAGGAAACCCTTCTGTTTGTATCTGCACTTCATAAATATAAAGTTGCCGATTCTGAATTTCCCCATTTGTTGATTTATTACTCATGTTATAAAGGATCCAGTGTAATCGTATGCCATTATTAATATCGGCATCATCATCATCATATAATTTTCACTAAGCTCTTCGAATTATATAGCACACAGGAAGGGTGTACTTGTCTACGCGTGTTGGATCAGAATTTTAACTACCCGTTTGGTTTGGTCCAGCATACCTAACCTGCCTGCTTTATTTCAGTATTCTCTTGCGACTCAACATCAGCAACCAGCCCAATAATAAATACTACATATATCACATCACATACTACCCATTCCATTTGCAGCAAACATAATAAATTCTCCACTCTTCAACAAAGCCAAAACGTATTACTTTTTTGGCGAAATTGTAAGTTCGATGTGTATTTTTTTCCTAGAGGTACTAGTCTCTTATCGAATCACAGACGAAACGGTTTGTATAAGTTTCATTTCTTTTTCCCTGTTTCTGCTTTCCACTCTTTTTTCAAACTCTTATACATCTTGTGCATACAGAGAAGAAATGAGAATAAGAGGAAGTAAGAAGAAACAGACGGTGCGAAGCATCACATTCTTCTTGATATTAAACTTGACGGTATGAAACAATTTTTCTCTACATATTTCCATGTTATATTGCTCGAAAAGATGAAATAGTGGCCTGGCAGTACTGCCATGCATGTGACTACACGACATGAACCAAGGAACCCAGACCTATTCTAGATGTTCCTCTCTATCTTTAATGCAATTACACATACTGACAGAAAGCGAGTGAGAGAGGCAAGAAGGGCATTGCTTTGCGCGCCTCTCATCGTCATCGTATCTTCCTTCGTTCGTAGGTATTTAGTTAGTGGTGCGGTGGTGGTTGGTGGTGGAGAGAGTATAGAAGCAGAAGCAGTCTTGCACAAAAAACCGATGATAAATAGTGTCCCCATGAGTTACGACATGTCAAAAATTTTATTCCGAATCGTGATAGATGTGCTCTATGCCGTCTCCATATTTATTATAGTTTTTTTCTCTCTACAAGTATTCTGGAATGAAAGAGATGGAATGGAGTAAGCATATTATAGCGTTAGTCGTTGCTAGAACTTGCATTCCTAGTTTCCTTTTGGTACGTGTGGTGTGATGATGATATGTGTGAGCAATGAGCGCATATACTTCGCTCATTCCTTATAATATGGTATTCTAGGGAGAGCACGCGGTTTGGTGCCGTGCCATGCCTGGTCATGGCGGGTGTACCGTCGACGATTGTGTAGTCGTAGGGGTATTGAAATGATACGGTGGAAATATGATGAAAATGATGATGATGCGCCCTTCCCTATAGGAAGTTCCTAGATTTCGTTCGTTGTGAGGTCACAGGGAAAAAGCAAACTTGTGAATTTACATTAGCAGCGTTAGAGTGGCGGTGCTGAATGAAGTCAGTGATGATGATGATGATTTTGCTTCTTTATGAAATTTATGTGCAGATACATACATTATGCGATGAAATGATGACGAGGACTTTGGATCATGATGATGATGACCCAAGCTCCTGCTTCGCTGCCACCACCACTACCGCCTGGCATTTGAGAATTGAGAATATCATAGATGCTTACTCACAGATAGTTGAGTTTGTAGATACATTTTATAAGTAAGTAAATATGAAGGAACTCTTGGTCCTATCTATTGGATTGTCCTTTTTTCTTTCTCTCTACTTTCGTTTTTTTTCCTTATGCAATCTCACAGAGAATTTTTTTTCTCTTTTGGCTGGTGCTGCCTCTTTCTTGCTGGCTCTTGACTCAGAGAGTATGATGATGATTATGATGATGGTAGAAGAACACTAGAAGGAGCAGAAGCAAATAGCAAGCTCACACACAACTCAAAAAGCTTCTCATATATCATCATGAGTTGTCGTGCTACAAAAAGTAATATATTTCACTCCCTTTTGAACATGCCATATTTTCATCATATAAAAATATAATAATACACACACACACACACGATGAGAGAGGGAATAAAAATAAGTACAGAATTTTTTATAGAAGAATGTACGGTTTCTACTTACTATTTTGCTTCCTCCATTTTCTCCATCCATCCTCTTTTTCTTGATGGTAATACTACCAACCAACCATACTACCACACCATTACAACTGCATACTGCCGCGGCTCCTTTTTCATGGTTATCTTTTTTTCTTGGCTCCCACTCCATATTGCAATTTTCTTGGTAAATACAAAACAGAATTCATTCTGCTATTTTTCTCTGTCTTTTGCCTTCTCACTAAAAAAGAAGAAGAGATACCGACCGAAAGAGAAAAAAAGAAAGAAGGAGCAAAAAAAACTAGTAAACAAATTCCCATCTTGAATTCTTTGGTGGATACATGCTATTACTCAGTGTGTGTATAATGTGCACACACAATATAACATTTTTGTTAGTTGTCTGAAAATTATAGCAGCGCTAAGTAAAAGTCAGTTTTCAGATGAGGCATGGCTCCAGCTTTGTAAGAGGAGAGCCGCAGAAAAGCCTTGATGATGAAGTGAAGCCACATATAACGAACAAATCAGCAGTTGAATGAGCATTCACATGGAGGAATCACCATTATAAAACGTTATAAATGAATATATGGCATTTGCCTGTTAGACTAAAGAATACCACATATTGGGTTGGTTTGGTGGAAAGAGAGAGAGAGCGCGCGCGAGAGAGAAGAGCTGATGTTCTTGTTGCTGCTGGAGCCAAAGGATATTCTCTAAGCCCATTTATGTTTATCCCTTTTGCTCTGTACAAGAAATAGTAATGCGAAATGTCTTGGATCATTTGGACTGGAATTCCGGGAAAATATGCTTTCCTATTTGTATTTATAGTATGTATCTGCAAGTAGTTGCGGGTTACGCTGTAGGTGTGCAAGAAAACCATGATATATACTGTGAACCTATGAATTTTACTCTTCATCAGTACTATTTCTCTGTATGTGTTTTCATTTTCATCATTCTTCGTTGTTTTGTGTGTGCTGTCGTGACATTAGTTATTTAGGGAGCTATGCAGTACGCAAGGATGATCTAAAGCCGTAATGTCTCTGGAATACAAAACGGATGCAAAATGTGAAAACGAATAACGTATGTCTAAAAACAAGTAATATACCTATCATCGGCAATCCATGCCGAGTTTTTGGAATATGAACAGCTTTCCAAGAAGGTTTTTCCATGCATATTATTATGCGTATTTATATATTGTGTAAACGATATTTGGAGAATTATTATTGGGGATCTGGTCGAAAAGAGAGAGAGAAGCCACGAATGTGCGATGGTGAAACTCACGTTGGACATAAATTTCATTCCTAAGACTCTTACTCATTTTATTTCATATTTCATCCACATCTTTCCCACTCTGCCAACATCATCATGGAAGCCTACATTATACATCAGAGATACCTATACTATCATCATCATTTATATTTCTCTTTTGGAGGATTGCTCAGTGGAGCAGTGTTTGGAACTGTTTGATAAAAACTGTTCCACACCACGCCACCCTTGATATTTTTTCGATCTGTAAGACACCCTTACCCTACCAACTTCATCATGATACGAATGTTCCACTATTATATTATGATATAGAAAAATATGTCGTTCAGCGGTTGGTTCATCGTGTTGCATCTATATATGCCTATTGTTTTGTTTTCGATTCATGCATAATTATAGTACGCTCCCATTTTTCTTTTGCATCTAATATAAAGTGTGTATCAATCTCTTTCTCTCGTTCATTCCCTTTTTTCTCAAATGTAATTTATTTTTAATGTACTTAGCATTTTTATATCCTCTTGTGGCAGCAGCTGAGTTATTGCCCAACTCCTAGAAAAAAAGTTAAATTTAAAAAGAAATTTTAATCGAGTGAAAGCAGGAAGTTATGGAGAGCGATAACGGCTGGCTGTGTCACAGTATACGAGAATGCCATCCAAGGCAAGATACAGCACATCCTCCTCTGTACTCAAATGACGATATGTAAGCATTTGTCCATAAGTATTTTTCACATATATATTTTTTTCCTCTGGAAGAGAATTTGTACCCTTTGTACATTATTGTATAAGACAGAAAAATGTTATATAATGAAATGAGCGGATGAAAAAAATATTTATGCATGGAGGAGAAAAGTTGTAATAAATTACTGGAAGACTTCATTTAAAAAAGTCGTATCTAAGAAATTAACCACACTTCAGTAGAAGTATGAGTTTCCTGCCTTCTTGGACTCCATAGACTACATTGGATTGGGGATAAAAACTTTTCCAGCAGCTTGCGTTCATACAACACTATTGCAAGTGACTACTTTTTTAAAAGTTTGTAGTCCTCGTACTTTGTTCTTCAGATGGAAAAAATCCATTAAAAATTTAAATTGCATTTTTTATTTAATAAACAGATTGACCATCATGATCAGTTTGGTTGATCTACGAAAAGACTAAAGTGAAAGAAGATAATATGCTAAAATTGTATATGACTTGTATTGCACATTTGCATAATATACAATTTTGTATTATGTATTTGGGATGACAGATCTCTTTCAGTTGTAGGGAAAAGGGTAAAATTAGTACATTTTATATTAATTACATTTTATTTTAATTAACACGGTGTTATATCTCTCTCCTTTCTCTTCGTAAGTATTATTACACCAAGCAATTCATTTAAACACATTAGCCTGCACTTTAGCCCGAAACATAATGTCGTAGTTTTTCAGGGATGACGATGATAATGATGATGATTTCCGTTATGAAGCTGCTTTTCTTTCTCCCCAAGAGATGCTCATAAGTGTATAGACGTCTACAAGCTCACTTATATTTGTGCACAGTTCCTTTGGCATACTCTCGTAGAATATTATCTCGTTTCCCCCAAAAAAATTCAAAAAACTCAGAGAGAGAGGAGATGATGATGACTTTTCGTTGTATCTTAAATAATACCCCATACTTCTCTCCACATAGTTATTTTTTTCTTCCGAGTTGCCTCCTACCATCAACCTTGCTTCGGAACAAGTAAAGTATCTTTACGTTTGCGTTTGTCGTAGATCTCTTTCTTCGTTGTCGTCGTTTGAGAGGAGGAGGATAGAGTAGAGCACACACTTCAAAAAAGTAAAAGCAAGCAAGATTTACACACGACAGGATAAGATATTACACCCAACTAACCGTACATCTATCTATCTCAAGTTTCTCTATATATTATGCAACATGCAATAAATACAGATATGTATTATTCTCTGCTTTATATCAAACAACACAGTAAGTAGTAAACTAGCTACTTCTGGTAGGAGATATACAATAACAGAATATTATATAACAGTGACTTTGGTTCGGCTGGTACTCTTTTGCGTCTATTGTATCAAAATAAAAAACTCTTATATTTCTCTCAATCTCATCCTCTGCAAAGTCCCTCTTTCCTCAAAAACTTCCATTTTCCTTTTCCGTATTCTTGCAAAATCTCTTTTGCTTCTGTTTTGATACTTTTTGTGGAGAATTGTGAAGAGACCAAGGTTGATAGCACGAGAACTGAAGAATCTGTTATTTTCTTTTATGCAAAACTATTCCTAATGCATTTTTTACCAACTAGTATCTCTGATAGGTACATTTATTGTCACAGCGCTGTCAAATATACTATATATACTATTTACAAGAGGCACATTAAGAGTTCACCCATATGAGGTTGAGAAGGATTGTTCAAGAATTCAGTATTGCCTAGAACTAGAAGTGGCCAAAATGTAGACAACTTTTGGCTGACATAATGCTTTATTTGTTCCGAAAAAAATCTTTCATTCTCTCCCTTCGTCATTTTATTCTTTCTTCTTTTAACCAATCTTATAAAAGGAGAGAGTCATACATTTTTCCTTGCTACCACCAAAATCAAATGTATAAAATGCACCAGAGCGTGTGTTAGAGAAAAAGAGAGTCAGATATGGAACTTGAAATAGTGAGCATTGCACATCATATAATTCCTTGGAGGGAAGTGGGAAAATCATCGACACATCTATCTGAAGAAAAATTATTGGCTTGCTGCCCGGGTTTCCTCTTGCTTACTTGTGCATTTTTACATGTACATTTACTATACCTACACAACAAAATGCAGAAGACGATGATAAAGTAAAAGGAGATGGATCCCCTTTCATCCATGATAATGCATTTTTCGTCTTTCTATCCTCTTGTCTTTTTTGGAGCACCCTCCTGCAGCTTAAAATACGTAATATTAGTCGGAACACTGCTGAGAAAATTAAGGTATTGTAATGCTGCTACTGAATTAATGTTCAGGAATACATACATGCATTATACTTCACAACAACACGCACTAACTTAGATAATATTTATTGTGATGAGTATCATCATCATTTTTATGATCACCACAAAAAATTGTAGCTACATATTGTTTTTACTTTGAGATATAAAATATGGTAGGGGTCCGTCTTCAGTCAATGAAAATATCTTTGTAAGCAGCTTGAAGAATTACTAGATACCTTTAATGTACACGAGAGAAAGCAGTAATTCTTTACAGGAGATGCCCGCTTACTTTAATCAAGCAGCTAGAGTGATTCTAAAAATTCGTATGATTCATATAATTCATCTTGTTTGTTGTATTACTCGGATTATTAATGGTATGGCACACCGCATGGTCTAGTGGTTATTAAGATCCAATTCAGCTTTATTCGTTACCGGTTCAAATCAGAAACGTTGATGCAAGCTGAGACCCTACGTAAAATACTTACAATTGTGCATAGTGCATTGCAGATGAATATAGTGATAAATTAAGCATAGCTACCCAAATCAAAGTATATATTCAGTGATTCTCACAAATTACATACACATAAGGACTCTCGCAGTGCAAATGCAAAAGAATATAAGTATCAAGAAAAAAATTGGGTGATAAATCTGCTAGGTAAAGCTTCCATTGCACACACATGCACATCCAACCATGGAAAAAATTCAACCCCTTCGTATTTTCTTCCCTGCTTTCATTTTGCCATTAGATGGTTCAAGGCAATTGGTACAGCCATCCAGCATCTCTCTTCTTTTCCACTGCATTTCTGATCGATTCGTTGCCACTCTATTTTCTTCATTGTAAAAACTTAAATCCATCTTTTTTCCAACCCTTTCGTTACCACCACCATCATGGACCACATACAGAGTTTCCTGTTAACAAACACATATAAAACACCAAATTACGAGATAGGGGTCGCACCCTCCGCTCCACCACCAAAAAATTTCAAAGGCAAACAAAATCAGCCTTCTTGCTTCCATTCAAAGTGTATTTAAAAAATACTTTCAAGAATTATAAGAGAGATAGTAAGAGAGACAGGCAAAAATTGAGGAAAGAAAATTGTAAGAAGGGCGAAGTTCACGTATCACTTTGGGGAATTATGCTATAATATGGTGAGTGTATATATAACGTAGGGATCTATTAAAATTTCTACAGCACACGTAATTCGATAGATGAGCCATGTTTTGTCAAACGCGACGGACTTTATTGAGTTAAATAAGTAAATAAAACTAGCAAATAAGGTTCACACCCTCTTCTTTTCAATGCATTGGTGGAGTAGTATGGTGAAGGAGTAAAGGGAAAGCACATATATTTGAGTACATTTAATACCGAGGCATTTACATTACTTTATGACTGCTTTGTGTAAAAGTAAAGTGGGAGCATCTTTCTTGAATGCAGCGGATAAAAATGAAGAAATAAATCTCCTGCCGTACCGACATGCTTCTTTTGAATTAACTTTTTTTCCTTTCTCTCTCTCTCCTGCAATCTCTTTTCCTCTGGACGGATTGAGTAAGAAGCGAGTGTCTGCTCCTGGCAAAGTAGGAATAATAGTAAGTGCTCCAAAGTTAAAAATTCAAATTTGCATTAGAAAGCGATCCTTATCATAATTGCAAGATGTGTGCGAGCGATGCCACGGTTGAATGGAAAAATGAGGTACGAATATATTATATTTACATTCTCATTCATGCAAAACAATATGTAGTGCATATGCCTTCTGCCTATTTGTCTCCCATTCCATTCAGGTGGGGTCCACAAAAATAGTTCATATATACTTTTGTATTTACGCACATAGTATGCAAGCCACACACGTTAATGTACGAATTGAGAACAATGGAAGTAAATGAAAGGCATTTTCCTGTTTTAGACTGTTGAATTTTTTCTAATGAAATAAACATACATGCCTACCAACTTATTGTTAAGCAGTTAAAAGCTTTTATACTCCATATAGACCAAAACTAATTTCTATGAACAAATATAATACATGGACGTATTATACAAAGGAGAGGACCGACAAAGTCAACAAGTTTGAAAGAGACACAAATCATCTGAACACATTTTTTTCGTTCACCAACAATCAACTCTAGGAAACTAAATTTTTTTACAAAGCTTATGTATAACCCTAGGCACATGCAGGTAGTAAATGCTTATGAGTACGAATGCGCCTATTTCCATGCAACTTTCTCATGAATGCATGTTACAAGTCAAGAAAATGATCAATGTCTTTATGCAAAAAGGTGTGTGTAAGTAAGTGTGTGAGAGTGAAACGACAGGAATGATATGATGATTTTCTTTACATGTTGTGTCCTTTGCTGGGTAGATTGTGGGTTAGCCAGTGAATTCATGAGAATGCAAAGTAACTGGGGTGTGAATGAAACATTTTCATTTGATTGAGTGTAATTTCCTTCATGGAAGAAACGGGATGTGAAGATTGGATAGAGAAATAAATAAGCTATTGTAAGATTTTGTGACCACATAGTCAACACCATTTATTGTTCCACAACACTGCATTCATCTAGTAAAACTTGTTGGAGTTACTCGAGTTGGTAGTTGGTATGCAGCTTTATCATGCTCATATCTATTCTCCTTCTGATGCAAAGCTTGCTGCTTCTATTATACGTTTTTAGTAGTCTCTCCAGCTATCCAGTTTATGCAACAGAAAAAAGCAGAAGCAGAAATAATGAAAGATAGGGTTTGGGACAGAATAAAAAATCTGTGAACAAATTATTGACTAGTTCATTAAAAGAAGGGATCATCATCATCATCGTGTCAGAAAAAGATGGAGTGAGCAATTGCTTTATGCGAGATTCAGTTCACATCTCTTTCAATCTGTAATCGACTCGTTTTAAATGGAATGCTGCATATTTAAAACCCTTCTTGTTTTTATTCTTTTGCTATTAATCAGCAAGGCAAAAACGTATTTTTTCATTACTGAAACTGCATTTGATTTCTCCATGTTCTCAATCGCGACTGAATACAGACATATTATGCAAGCATGTTTAAAAAAGTGCTTGAGAGTTTTGAATTCATATAGTACATTTATAGTAGTACATTTAGACAAAACAATATTTTATGGTGCGTTTATGTGTGTAGGATTGTAATTGGTACAGTGCAGCATGCAATTTTGAAAGCTCATTGTCACAGTTGACAAGTCCTTTGGGAGTTGGGGAATAAGAGATGAATTAAATGAAAATGAGTTGTGTGCTATTGGGACTTTTGTAAATTCAAAGACAACTCTTTTTATTTTATTAAGCCCCTACTGCTAAAAAAACATGAGGAAACTTTGCTAAAGTTTAACCAAAGTACTCCCTGCGTTAATTCAGATTTTTAAAATACCTTTTTTTGGTTGAATCTTTATAGTACAATATCAAAATACCAACCTTAGTGACGTTGACAGTGAATCGTCACCCCTTTAATTTTTCTCTTTGTATTCACTCCTACTCGCACACATTTACATCCTTCATCATTTTGAATTTTCTCTGAGGTTCGTTTGGGGTTTGGCTTTGATATTAGTAAATTTGAACCCTACAAGAAAACCTCCGTTTCTCATCATCAAGTTGCGATATATTGTCTTTCATATTTTGCTCTGGAAGTTTGAGTTCCTCCTACCAAAAACAAAAACAAGTGAAGCACGGAAGATCTCAGTACCACAGAAGTGAAAATGCTGGAAACTATGCTTTCGGGAGGGTGAATATATTAAGGGTTACTCACGTGTGCTCTCATTTCATTTCGTTATTGACTTATGCTGCAGTTTTCGTCTTGCTATTATGATGATGATACTCGTAGCAGTACATAGTGGAGATAAAATAGAAGTATAATAATATATGATAGTCTACATTGCCACACGTCTTCGATAGGCCTGCTTGCATTGTAGTTTCACCATTACTATTTTTCGGTATGGGTTCCAGGTTCCAACGGTTAGTATTCAAGTGGTAAAGGAAATCCGAAACTGGAGAATAGAGGCAATTGCATTATGACTGTAGACTGTACATAACATATAAGAAGTATAAGCTTTTTGTGGAGAGCTAGAGAAAGAGGGGATTATCGTGTCATGTTGTGAGTTATGTCTCTCTTGGCTTGAAGGAAATATGGAGAGAATTTTTAATTTATAAAGTAGGATCTTGGGGATTCCACGGAAAATTAACTTTTTTCTCCAGTCGTGGTGAGGTCAACAATAAGGTTTCTAGCAAATTTTCATTGTGTGGCATCCATAGAATGGTTGAACATTGTTTATGCGCACACTACCAGCAAAGTTATAGCACGAGCCATATTCAGTATTTTAAAAACATGTAACGTTACATGTAAAAATATGTATACTTTCATTGTTTCATCTAGATATAAGTATTAAAATTACACTTCAGACGATTTCAAATGCTTCATCAGATTATTTTCCCGAAATTTACACGCTTTAAACTTTGAATTCATAGGTTAATTAATCAATCAGATCTGCAATGTTTTTAATTAATTAACGTTTTTGTAAGCCGAAAATATGCGTTACATTTCTTGACTGAGCATTGCATTTAGATTAAATAGATTATGTTTGCCATTCCACGTGCATAGCATAAACACATTTGATTTGTGTATAGGTGCTATTTGTTCCTACAATATCTTCCATTGTTTGCTACTGTTATCTTAGTTTGTTATATAACGTACAGCCATGTGTGCTGTATGAATGGAACAGAAAAAAAGAGTTATAAATTACAAGCGCAGTAGTCACCTTACCATATTTACAATTATTTTCTCCTCTCCCTCGATAATTAATTACCCAATCTAGATTCTTTTCATTTTATAATATGTGTTTACATTCACAGACATAGATATATATTCACGACAATGCTTTTGTCACCACCTCACTCACATATGCACCTAAATTTAAAAGCGGTAAAAGTGGAGTTACTCAAAAGTCTTCTACAACTACCGTAAAATAGATTGCACACTGAAATATTTTATTTAGCTGCACCAAAACAAAATACAGCAAAAGCAAAAGTGGAGCCAGAGTTTGAAATACAAAGGTTTAATACTATCAAAAAAGAGTAGTTGCTGAGAATCTCTTTCCATCTTGTAGTTCTAGGCATTTATCCATGAAAGATATATAAACGCTCACGGGGCTTCTCTATTGCGGTACCTATTAAATGCGATACTGATACAACATTGCTACTTCTCCAACTGTTACATCATGCTGGTTTCCATTAACACAACTAAAAAATCTAACGGAAACTTCACCTTCTCAAAAGAGCATCAAAATTTACAAGTTTTCAATGTAGACCATAGCATGCTATAGTGGGCATGTGTGCACGTTTAAGACTATACCCTATCGTAGAGTATATTGGATGATGTCAACCAGCGGTGAGCCCATTTTTCTTAAAATAGTAAAATTCATTTTCAAGCAGTGCAGTAGGCGCTGATGTTTACTATACAATATCACTACCAAAATTACATATATACCACCAAAGACATAACAGCAGCAGTGCCAAAGCAATTTTACCCCTTTTTCTATTAACTAGGAACATCCAGATGCAGCAATATATTTGACTTTGTCCAAAAGAGGAACAATAGTTTCTAATAATATTCTTCAGAGAATTCATTGAGACTGTGTATTCATTTACCGAAACCGTAGAAAATGTTTCAGTTTGTGCGTGTGTGCAGTCTAGGTATTATGTTATCAATGGGAAAGGTAGCCATAACTTATTTGGGGAATAAAGGAAAGCCAAA
>JAQIXW010003856.1:0-12457 GCA_034700685.1 Willowsia buskii
AATAGTAGAATAGTCTTCATTTTCAGAAATCTCATTGCCATTAGGTCAGAACAAGAAGAAATAAGATGTCAAGTGAACTGACCTGACCAGAAAGCAGAAAATATTTTTACTATAAAAGGGAATTTCCTGGAAAATAAAACGGAAACCCAATGATTTTCTTCTTTGTTTTCATCGCGACTTTCACATGGAAAGACACAAGATTAAGTGTATTATCAGCGTATGCCATACATCACACGATTTCACTGTCAACCCAAGGAAGATTTAAAACTCCTCATGGTTTATCGCTCTGCCTTCAGCCTTTGACTTCTTTGCTGTTGTCGCTTGAGGTAATAAATGCTGATCAGCTACAGACGGTGGGCAAGATCACGTTCGATATATCGTGTCTCAGCATTCAGACAAAAGTGGAATGCAAAATGCGTAATATCAGCTAACATGTATTCATAACTGGAATTTGCTGTCCATTTTCTCTTTCGATCATTCTCATCATCTTTCTTTCCGTATTGTCAAGTTCATAAGCATGGCTATCACTTGTACACTTCGTTTCTCCTTGCCAAACAACTTGAAGTTGACAAGTGAGTGATTCATAACTGTTGTACATTTTTACACAGAAAATGCAAAATCGATAGAATGAACAAACTCTATTCGTCTACATAGGCTCTTTCTGTGCATAGCTTTTGTTGGTTGTTAGACTTGCTCGGTTTCTCGCTTGGGTTTACTCGTTTTGGCCTTGCAACCACCAAAGTCTGCAAAGTCATTTGCATATTATAAAAAAATACGAACAACAAGTAATGCTATATATTTTTAGAATATTGCTGCAGTAGGTGTATATATGGCATAATATTTCACTCCATTTTGTCGTGAAATATTTTGAATGCCAACTGTGCGTACGCTTGCTGTGTACACATCCGGCAACTATAAGTGAGTGAACAGTGTGTCGCACATTATGCAAAGTCAATAGTAGGTATGTTTTGTCGTTTGCTCCTTGGCAATTTTTGCCCGTGAATTGTAGTGAACACACTAGAGAAGATTGCTTGCTTTTCCATATCCTTCGTGCTGGAATTCACATTGGAAAAACATAAACCTCTATGTCAAACTGGATAGAAATGTGGAATCCTTCTTTGATAAGGAAGCAACGTAAATGCAAATATACGTGGAATTTCACCGGTAAACACTATATGTGATTTGGCAACTATGTTGCTAGTTGACTTGGGTATGGTTTCGTGAAGAGATTGTGCGTTTGAATATCATCTCACAGCTGCCGACAAGATATAATATAAGTCCTGGTGACTTTCTTGTCGCCTTTTCACATCGAATTCCAGTTTAGCCTTTCAACTTTCCATCTTCGTTTTCCGCACATCTCCTCTCATAATAATATTTTTGCCGACATAATAAGAATTATTGCGTATCTCCAGAAATATTATTGTATTCATCTTGCATTCAGCTGCGTTATTATAATACCATGCCACAACTAAGCTTCGTGGCATGACATTTAGATTTTCTCGGGATTTTCATATGACTCGTCATCCTCTCTTCTTATCCCGTTAATATTATTACGTTTTTTCTTTCTTTATTCTGGAGCGGACGGAAGTGTGCATGCCTGGATGAATGAGAGCAGAACGGATTGAAGGCATTCATAGTCATTGAAGATAGACGACTGTAGAAAATTGAGATAAAAGACAGCAGCAGATATTCGAGAAAAATTTCGCTTTCTTTTCTTTCCGTAGATGGTTGTAGTAATAAAAGGTTAACCGATTTTTGTGTACATGGCTTACATGTGAGTAGGTGTGCCACAGGATGCCCTGCGTACTTTTTGCAATTCAAAAGACGATTTTCAAGAGAGAAAAACGTGATATTGTTTCGTGAGTATTTTTTAGATCTTTCCTTTTTATTATTCTCTTCTACTATTTTTTTCTGGTTTGAAGGGTAACCAAAAGACTTAACTGCTGTTGCCGCGATGCTTCTTAAAAACCATTCAAACTGTTCGAAAGATCGTTGTCAAAAAATTACCATTGCCATTTTTTCCATTGTCTTTTACACTTGCAACATATATACTATACCATCTCTACAAAAAAGCTTCCATACACACACATATGATGATAATAGTTTCAGATAGAGAGAAAAAGCTTAAACGTGTCACATTCATCGCATTCATTCTCTATTTTTCCATTTCACTATTCCACACGCATCCACAGCAAAAACCAATAATTTCCTGAGAATGTTCCTATGTATATCTTGAAGTGTGTAGCCAGTTTCCAGGATTCACGCAGGCCATATCTAAAATCGTATTTACTTACGGTTCAAATAATTTCATTCTTGCAATTTTCACCCGATAAAAACCAAAACTCTTTATGGGCTACATGAGATTTTGGTAGTAGTGGTCTGCCGAAGAGATAATCCGAAATCCTTCCAGACACCTTATTTATACATTCCTTTCCATTTTCTGGTGGTGCCATTGGATTTTTATCAGATACGTTATTTGTTCATATGCCATATATGTAGGTGTATGTATTGTATTGTGTTTAAGGCTTTAGTATAATAGTAGATTGCATATAACATGCCAATACGTATTACTTTACAATAAACGAACCCGACCGAAAAACCAAAGACTTGCTCTTTCCTTCCGCTGGTTTCTCTGCTAAGGTCCATCCTTTAAAACTCTTTTCTCCTTGTGCACGTGTCATGTGGTTAAAAACAAAGTTGTTCAAGTGCCCTTCTCATCCTTCTTGTTGCCTTCCTTGTCTAGTTATTTTCTGTATCTGTTTTAAATCTTGTACTTTGCTGCCTATACTCAAGTGTTTTTCTCCGTTTAACTTGCCTTTCACCATTCAATCTAAAGGGAACGATATATTTGGGTTTTTTTTCTATTTCTCTGGACAAGAAAGTTATGGATGTAGAGATTCTTTTCTTTTAAAAGGAAGAACTCAAGAACTCAGCATATTCTCACCACTTTATGCATAAAAATGAAAGTTTTTTCTCTCTCTAGCAAGACCGAAGAGACAAGAAAAAATGCTTTGAATAGCTACTTCTAAGTTTCTGGAAAGAAGAAAAAAGTTGTTCTGAGACCATGCACAACGCGACTGACCAGCGAAAATATATCAAGTTTTCAACTATCAACTCTGCGCCATACATATTATTTTCTAGGAGAGTTGCTTACATGGGTTTCGCAACGATAAAAAGCAATCTTGTATACAGTAAAATATAACAATGTTTGAAAATCTTGAGCAGCTAATGGTAAGATAAGAGACATTAACTGACTTTGACCTGCGTATTATACAAGTTCATACATGAAAATTTTCAAATTGTGTATCAGAATTTTGTGAAATAATTAGTATCTAATAGGATTTTTGTTCATAAGTATATTTCTCAGATATCTCATTCTTCACCAGACCTCATTCAAATTGAGTTGAGTTAGAATACCGAAACTGTGTTTATTGTGGCGACGGTGGTAGTAGAAGGCGTAAAAAATATAATCATTTCGTGTTGAAGTATGAAATAATATTTTTGCTGTAAAACACACCCGATGAGAGCCGCCATAATAAAAATATATAATAGGGTTCAGTGCGACATGATTTGTGACAATGTGTGCGTATACCAACAGCAAGGTTTGATCCTATCATGTCACTCAAAATATGAAAAACGGCTTCTCCAGTTCTTTCTGTCATCATCATTTTCTTCCCGTTCTTTCTCTCCGTGTGTTTTTATTATGATCCTTATTATTTACCCAACTACTCATACGAATATATTTTACTCTTGGTCCTCTTGTATTTTTGGTGAAAGTTGCAGTGTGCTCAATCCTCGAGCTTCGCATAAGTTTTTTGGATGTAGTTTATGCAAGTAATAATAACAATGCCATAGGATACCTTCCATACGGTTTTCCTGCTTGTTTATGTACCCAAGATGTAGTGCGAGCACACTCTTTGTTGAATTTTTGTTATCTGGAACCTTCATTTCCTCGTTTTCTCTTCGTAACAACTTCTGAAGAATAAGACAAACGAAAAGAGAAGGAAACATTTTTAGCAAAAAAATATATTGCAGTAAGTAGTCGTAATAATAAAGTAGTAAAACGAGAAAAGAAAGTATGGAGCAGCAAGTGTGCTTGATACTTGAAAGCTGATAAAATACAGAGGGAAGCGCATATAAACGCAGACACAAGACCTTTTTTCTCATTTTTATAGTCAATAATAATAATACAGATGTGAGCTCCGCCAGTGCTTATATGTACGTAGAGGTTGAGCTCAAGTGGAGAGTTGAGTTGTGAGATGGGCCAACGAATAAAAATAAATAAACTAAAAAAAAAGAGACGAGAGACGGGAAATGGTGGCCAAAAGGTCCTTATTATTTGAGTGATCCTCAAGGAAAACCCGGAGAGAGATAGCAGCCATGATGTAGCCAAGTGTACTTTCTATCCTGTTTAGCAGCGAACTTATTATGGGACAGAGAGCATATGTGTGAGTGTGTGTGTGTGGTCCTACTTGTTTAAGTCCCTCTTCTTCGCTCTCAGATACCATGAATATTATTGCGAAAGATGGAAAACAATGATGATCATCATCATGGTGCAGTCAAGTATGAAAAAAGGAAAAGGGCTCATTTCTCTTTCGTTTAAAGCTTTCCTCCTTTTCACATTGCTACTCGTAGCTAAAGTAAAAGCGCCACTGATGATGATGATGATAATAATAATGTTGGAAAAGAGAAAGCACAACAGTTTTAGTTGGATCAACAATAAAAAACACATAATATATAAAAATAGACTAATGTACAGTACAGGAGAAAGCAAAGAACTCGTTTTTTACTTTTATTTGCTTCGCTTTCTCCCATTTTCTCCATCTACAGCAACAACTAACAACACTCTCAAGCATCCCGTCTTCTTTTCTAGAGCAGGCGTCTTTACATTATTGGAAAGGTTTGGTTAGTACATTATTTAAGGATGCTAGTGTATAAAATTGATTCACTTTTGGTCGGTTCACTTTTCTGACTGAGAATGATGATGTGTTTGGTATCTGTGAGTTTTGCTTCAAGTTCCATATGGTAGTCCTTCCCTTTTACTGACGCCATTGTCCTTCCTTAAACGGGTAAAAGCAGAATATTGCACCCATGTAGGGAAGCCCAGCTGTAATGAAAGGTAAAAGGAGCTCTCCTCTTCATGCTTTTGTACTTTTGCTGCTGCTGATGATGACGGTAGTGATGAACAGGATCTTTTTACTGCTGCTATTTGAGAATCATGGTCTCTATTACTTCACCTTGTTAAAGGAGAACAATAGACTGAAAAGAGACGCGGAGCGTGGCAAACAATGTGAATGAATGTGCTGGACGGTGAAAGGAAGTAAACCCTTTCCTATTACATTCAAATGGTAATAATGGTACCATGTAGGTGTACGCAGACACGTAGCTAATCTGGATATAAGAGATATAAGAGATATAATAGCTGTAACATAAACTTGAATAAAATAGAGGTTTTGCGTACCCCCGCATATGCTACATGTTAGACGTAGTAGATTTCTCCTGACAGTCCGTGAGGATTCATCCATTGCTTACATCTCACTTCACTGCTGTTTTTACGGCTATAATATGAATGACTCTGTAAGATTATAATTTTTCAAAATTCTGAAAAATCCACAAACCCTTTTATATACATAGGTACATATGGCATGGTGCTTGTTGAATACTGAAATATAGAAAGGCGATGTATGCTTTTCAAATTATTATATCGTCAGCAACCAGCCCGGGACAGTGAACTGAATTGTGAATAAAGAGCAAAGCACGCGGGAGGGAGAGGGAAGAGGACAATAAAGTTGTCTAAAGGATTATCCTTTATAGTCGTTTCATTGATGATAGCAACGCTTTCTTCTCTGTCAAGACTATCTTAAAGCTCAAGAGGGACTAGCTATTATTATTATGCACGCATTTAAAGTGACATGGAAGAGGCAGAAAAGGAGCAGACGAATAGAAAGGTCTACACGTTTTGTTGAGGAGGAAGGTAAAGTTTTCTTACTACTCAGTCGCTCGTGTAACATACAAGCATACAGTTTGCTGGTGAATTTCATTCATCTTAGATCCATATATAAAATACATGGGCAATAAAAACGGACTAGCTATTTTGGAATTCATTCATTCATTTCTGATATAAAGCTTGCTATAATAAGATGAAAACGATACATCGTTATCCGTACATACTTTCACTAGATGAGAGTGTGTTTCATATCTAAATGGGAATCTAAAATTGTATTATGTGTGTGTGCTTATATCTTTTCATTCTTCTGGACAGCCAGACCCGTGCGTCTTCCTCTAGGTACTATAATAATATATGGCCTGTAGTCCAGTGGATTCATTCTCTTTTGTCGTCCTTCGACCGAGATTAAAATTTTACGAATAATAAAAAAACTGAACATGAGGAAGACAGACATGCATACTAATATTATTGCTCCTTTCGAGAAAGTGCGAGTATAGCCGTTCTTTTGTATACTTAATGTTACTAAAAGAAGCAAGTGCATTTGCATTATTATTATTTCCTGGATTTCCTCTGAGACGACCTTGTAGGCAAGGAAGAATGAAAGCGAAAATCTGAAGGTTTCATACTATCACCAGACGCTTACCTGAGTTTACGTGTATTTAGTCTTTCCTTTAGTAAAAACGTTCGTATCATGTACGTGTTTCATTTATTTAACCTGGACATCCGTGATGTTATTGTTGTATTGTATTCAAAAGGAAGAAATAAACAGAAGGAAAGTAATAAGCTTTGGGAATTCCACTGCGCCCGATGGGAAAGTACGGCAGAAGAGTAGAATAATGTTATTGTAAGTTTTTGTTGGGGTGGAAGTAGAAAATAGGGAAAGAGTTGACTTTTCTCAATACTTGTACGAATGAAGGGAATTAAAAAAGTAAAGGAGGGGAGCTGATTTTCTCCTTTTCTGAGTAGTGGTCCGTCCGGGCATGTGTCACTGTATCATTTAAAAAAGCTTATCAGATCTTATTTACTTTTAGGTAGAGTTTTTTTCTACCTGGCACGGGTAGGTTATGTGAGAGTTGAATGCATTTTGGGCGGGTGAGTGGTGGAGGTAAATCATTAATAATTCTGTCTGTTGTCGGGGAAAAGAGTTTATGAATGCTTGAATTCGTATTTGTAGTGTAGTTTGTATGGAGTGAAATGGAAAGTAATTTACAATTAAACGAGGAGAACCTCGAAAAAACTGCAGTTCGCTGACAAGAGAGAAATTCAGGAAAAGAAATATAATAGAAAAGATTAATTTTCCGAATAGCATCAAAAATGCTAAAACTGCTAATGTCTCAAGAATGAAACCTTTCAATACGATCGTATAAATATGCATGTGCATTAAACACAGCCTGAAGAAATGACCGGAAACTGAGGCAATTCTGAAGAGGAAGCAGGTGAAAATGGACGATAGATATAAGGAATGCAGGAGAGAGTTTATGTTCTATAATGGAACTTTTAGTTTTGAAATGGTAGCAATAAAAAACTACCTATATTTTAGATGCGAAGAAATATAGCAACATGATACATGAGCTTGTAAACCATTTATTCTACCCTTTTGAAGTTACAAACGACATTGCTAAAAGTCACGTACAGGAAAATTTGCATATTTTTACATTAATTTCGCCTTTCGACTGAACTTTTCATTTTTCATGTGCTTTCACTTTCCCACTTTAACTCTTAAAGTGTCGATGTGGTGTGTTGTGTTCATTCATTTAAAAATTTGTTCGTTCAAAGGAAAGTCATAATGTACCGACGACGGTGTAGAAAAATAAGAAAGTTGAACAAATCAACAATCTAGTATAGCATGTTTGTATCGTTATTTGTGTACGGAATAATATTTAAGATAAGATAAGCCATTTCTTCTCTCAAATCATTCATTATTTATCGTCTTGATAAGTAATTTAGTGCTTACGTTTCAAAGAAATTAGTCAACAAACACACTAAAAGTGCATGATCATTAACCCTTACTCAGAGAAAATAATGCCTTATACACTTTCAAGTTGAAGTTTAAGTTCTTGTCTGGACTCACTTCTACAAAATAAATTATAAATTTTGGGGAATTCTGTCTTCATGCACACATAACTTCAAGACAACGTTTTGTGTCCACTCCACTTTACTTTCCTTGCCACTTTAAGTTAGTTAACTTCTTTCATAATATACAAAAAGTTCTTGTTTTTTACTTTTAATTTGATTAATAATCGTGAAATAATGGAAATATGCTAATTTTTTCCAAGAAATGTTTGCCTTGAAAAAGTAGAAGAAAATTTGATAACTTTAGCAATTAATTCATTAGTCTGTCCATGTCCTACTGAGAAAAAAACTTTGCAAATAAGGTTAAGAGAAACATAGAGTGCTCATTTGACAGGAAATTTCTGCAATTACTTTGATATATTCCTTTTTGCTGTGTGTGGGCTCGTTTTCTCATCATTATCAAGAAGGACCATCAAGGCTGGATGCTATAGTACTAAGAAGCGAAGAAAATTTTGTGTGCAGTGACATACACTGACACATCCAAGTTTTTTTCTAATGTCGATCAAATCTTTGGATGACGTCTTTTACATGACGTAACTAAATACAAGGTTCTATAGATAAGAATAAATAAATGTACTTTGCATCTTTATAAGCACGTAAGTAAACCTAGTATTTGTAGATAATGCTTAATTCACGTACATCGAAGAATTCATTGAAAACAAATGTGCTCTTTAAGTGGATAAATGTACTTGTTGTACACAAAATATGCACAATTATGTCATCTCCATATGCCTCGTATTCTAGCAGAGCTGAGATGGAACATTTGACATTTCCTTACTTGGCTTTTTCACTCCTTGAGTCAAAGCTCTGTATCAGCGTCTCCAGCAAAATGTATTCTCACTGTATGTGTGGGATCATTTGATCACCAGCTCAGAAGGATAAGTTGTTTGACATGTGAGGACATCTCCGTCGTGTTCATCCTTCAACTTGACTGCACTACCATACTACCATCAGTGTCAGCCCAGCAGAATTCATATATCCCATAAAATGTATCCCACCCTGATGTCTGGTCTTGTCGGCCGCTAGATACTATGAAGTGGTATGTACTCCTGTCTGCATATGCGGATGAACGTCTATATGATTTTACTGTTATCTTGCTCCATATGCTCACGACCGACGACATTACATCGTACACATCCCACAATTTCTTGTCTTATGATTTTCCAGAGCCTGGACACTTACTTGACTTTTTTAAACCACGAGAAAAAATGGAATAATGCAACAGGGAAAGGCTCTCGATATTATTATTATTCTCATGTCATGTTCATGCTGGATTTTTGTCGTCAGCCAACACCTCATTCGAGTCAGCTTAACCCTCTACAAAGAAAAATACCGAATACCATCATCATTCTTTCTTACTTCATATATTCTTGTATCCGTTTTTTCCAGATACCGAGTACATAAATATTTCACGATGAACCTTATCCTTACTGTGTCTTGGGGAGTGTATAGTGTATATGCAAAAATAGTATGATGTTATGAAAATGTCCTTTGCTTTAAATATATTGTACATTGTATTTTGATGCAAGACGTAAGCACGCTTAAGCCGTTGATATGAAATCTCATGATGTGAGGAGCACATGATTTTGAATGTACATAGTAAGTGCATTACATGAGCATAAACATGTATGGGCAAAGAAGGAAGGACTCCTCAATAGAAGAGCAAAAACCATCCACAACATTCTCCAGATAAGTGTTATGATGTGATATTATTATGACTGCGTGTGGCTTGCGTAGTTTGGCTAAGCTTTGGTCTTAAGTTGGCAGAAAGTGCATATCTTTTCCCCGATGTGCTGTGCACTTTTTGTAGAAGTACGAGTGAGCTGATAGGTGATCTGAATGAAGAGTAGTTTGGTTGGACGATGATCTCGGAGCTGCAGTAAAACGCCTTTCGTTTATATTCATATTTCTCGGTCTAAGTGTGGTGTGATAATCATCATCATCACAATAATCATCATGTATGCACGTTGTGCACTTGAGTTGAAGCGCTTTGAACGTTATAAGTTGTATACATGCAAGCAAGTCAGTTGCTGAATACGAAATATTATAATTCGGAAAAGTTGTTGACTTGGTTGGTTTACACGCTTGATTTTTAAGGAAAAGAACCAATATCTTCAACATCAACATCATATCCCACACAACGTCACATCTCATAGCCATTCACGCACACCTTACTATAACGTCCATCTAACGAGTGCGTAAAAATAATGCATGTGTGATGTTGCTGATGATGTGAGGCATTATTGCCTTCTAAAAAGTGTAAGCCTACAGACGTGACAATAAGGAGCTCACTGCTGAATTCTCAAGTAGCAACAGAAAACATACACACCAAAAAGCTGAAACTCAAGTTTTTCATGATGATCTCGGTCGTAGTCATCATCTTTCTTCTGCAGTCCTGCCACAAATGTTACGGACGATCATAGATCATATTCATCTCACCATATCTCACTACCACTTGTGTGGATAGTCAAAAAGGGAAGTTTGGTTTTATTCTACCACTTCAACTTTTTAAAAACTGAGCCAATGTCATGCATTAAAAAACTTGTGATGGTTGTGCTGGAAAAGAGCATGGAACAGAATATGAATGAAATGGATAGTAGTGGTGGGGAACATGGAAGAAAAGCTCATACTTCCGCATAACTTTTCTTCCTCTTGTCTTCCTGTCTTGTTTTTTCTCGAGTACTGCAGTAGAAGTAGAAGTCTGCAAACATTTTTGAAATCGATACTTCTATACATAATGCATACTGTGCTAAGTTAGCACTGCTAACCAAAGTCACCATCATCTTTCTCACCTTATCATTTTTCATCCATATTGGGAATATATTGTTTAGCGTATAGTGTTACCGACAGAAAAACGGCCATTGCACTCTGGTCTAGCCGGAGAGAAAAATATGAAGGTTAGCACATCACTTATCGCTCAGATGAATGAAGAAGCCATGTCACACGAAACAGTTGCAATACAGTGTCAACACGTCATTTTTTCTCATCGATAAGTAGACTAGAATGAAACCGAACCAAGTCAACATCAAAGTGCATTTCTCCAAAAGAAAAATAGTGCAGTGTTGCACCATGAGGATCAGAAACACACACAAAGCCATTTTTCTGAAGATTCAACAATATTTCTCAGCCTCCTTGGAGAGTAGAAAGAATATTATGTCAGTACACGAAAAATACAACCATAGTCATGCACATGCCCAAAACTTTTCTTAAGCAATTTTCTTTAAAAAAAAGGCCAGTTGTCGGTATATTCCTTTCCCATCACGATCATCCTACTCAAAACTATCCATCTACCAGGGATGAGAAAAGCTGAAAAGCATAAAAGAATAAGAATAAGGAGCAACGAGATGAAAAATCGGCATGATTATCTCAAAGTGAAGAGAGTTGTCATCTCATTTTTTAAAGGATTTACTTTTTACTTCCTTTCTTATTCTCTCCCCATGCCCCGCTTTGACAAAAAAGAAACGAAAAAATATAATATGGTAAAATGGCAGAAAAAGCAACAACAACACAGTATACACAACAGCCGGCGGGGTTGCTTTTCTCGTCTCTTTCTTTATCTCCAATTTCCCAGTTAAATGTAGAAACATGATATATAATACAAAACATCAAGGTATACAGGGAAAGCTTTTTTATTCAAATGCAAAAAGGTAGAAAAAACGGAGCATTCTTCACTGTTCAAAAATACATGCATAAACTATTATGCAATCTTTCCATCTTTCCGTGTCATCATCATTTTAAGTCTATAAGAAAGAGGGTAAAAAGTGAGGAAGCATAAGCCACTAGTACACAAGACACTCACCCTCAACAAACGACACCGTGAAAAGGAAGAGAAAAAATCAACTTCTTTCTACTTTTCTTCATCTTATTGTGCCTATTAAATCTATGCATGCATGCTGCATTGCCTTATTTTTTTATTCAACATAATAGATGCATCCTGTCCTCCTGTCTCTTGTGCTTATGCATCTCGTTAGTCTTTTTTCTGGGTGTTCTCATTTTCTCAATGTGCTTAGGTCTGCCTACTTGGTCGTCTTATTTTTTTACGTTTGGTTCCCTACGCACCGTCTATTACAAAAAAGTTGCAATTTATTTGTAGCAAAAGAAGCAGCGTAACTAGGAAAAAGAGTGAATAAAGAAGTTGGAAACGAAGATAGACCACGTACCCTCTTCTCATATGCATTTCTCATATTCATTCCTCATATATAATAAATATCTAGTTTTTACTATTATTATTGTTGTTGGTGTACTTTTGATATGTGACTTTTTCCTCTCTTCATCTATACGATGCTAGTTTCCTGTTTGATGAGAACATAGACTTTTTGAGTAGAAATGATGATGATATTGTAAGAAAATGAGAACATATTATGTTGAGGACGGAAGCGAAAGAATGGAGAGGGGAAATGTTTGTTATCATTATTATCTGACTTGCATAGTTTCAGT
>JAQIXW010003857.1:0-12457 GCA_034700685.1 Willowsia buskii
ATTTATGGTCGACCTTTTTTTTTACTAGAAAGGGCATGGCAAGTCATATTGATGTAAAAATTGTAAAAAGTTATTACTCTTGAATTTAATTTCCGAGCTTTCCGTGCAATGCTGAATTACCGCTTATTGTAGTATGATCCTATCTTCAAAATATGCTATAATTTATTATTAAGTTGAGCATGCAGGAATAATTTTCTTCAAATAAACATACATGTATTGTATTGCTAAAGGACATGCAAACGTCTGATAATAAGCATGTTGCCTGTGTTTTCTGCTTGATAATTGCCAATGAATTGGATGTGTTTTGACCAATCATCGTCATGTCAAGTCATCAAGGCTTATATTTAAAGCTTGTTTAAAGATTTTCTTGTGCAGAGTTACATCACTAATAATATAGGATCAGTAACCATTAACGTCAACGGTGGCAGTGTTGGTGTCAGCATCAGTGTCCTACAGGGAGACGTGGTATGCCGAGGCAGGAAATAGCTATAGAGTGGAAATCCTCTTTCGAGTGAAATACCTACCTAGCATCTCCCTCTTTCTCTGCGCTTTATCTCCCGTTTTGTTTTCACTCAGCGTTCCATCGCCATCACGGTATTCATTTCCAAGGAAAAAACTAACTTTGAACATTAGTCGTTTGTCGTACCCACACTATCTTCTATGAAGAAGCAGATGCTGCTGTTTGTTTGCTGTTTCCTCCTGTCCATATGTGTAAAAAATCCACCGTATGTCTATATTCTATGTATTTTGCAATTGTTGAATGAAAGATTTGAACACACAGTTGACCATTCACTTTTGTTTCGGTTTTTTTCCATGTCTTCTTTGTTTTTTTTGCAGAAGAAAAGAGAAACTTAAGAGTCAGCTGTATTTAATCGGATGCTATTAAGACAATTTCGACGCAACAGTAGCAGCAACTGTTTTATCAGCATCCTGTATATTTTGCTATCTATTTAACTGTGGAGGTACTTTGTACTTTCATTGTTCACCGTTTCTAGTACACATGCTGCTGGTGCCACATGAATGGCTTACTTACATGCCAACACTTGTGTACATGCATTCTTTCTATTTATTTATTATTTTATAGATATTTTTCATCTATTGCTTTCAATCTTTTCCATTCCTCCTGATGATACATTTATACAACTTCTTTCGGTAGAAAAAAAGAGGAGGAAGGAAACAGGATATTTACGGAATGTTTTCCGTATTGTTTTCCCTGTAGTTTCTTCTCGCGACTTTAACTCGAATCAAATGGGTATGAGCATGGAGGAGAGATGGAAGGGAGAATTGTTAAGAAATTTTTGTCACGTGCCTTCTTGATGCCTTGATGCAACTTAACTTTTCCATGTCGTGATGTTACAGAGAGCATCTTCTTCGTCGGAATGAACAAGTAGAGAAAAAATAGAGATTTTTAGTGATGCCGTAAGAATCACTCTTGCACTCGCACGTAGTGGTTGTAGTAGAGGGATGTGATGATCATCAGAATGATGGTAAACACCGCCAAGAGATGATTTTATCCATCTCTTCTGCATGGATTCCCTTGAAACTTTTTTCGTCTTGTGATGGACACTAATGTCTGTATGATTTACAAGTGCCAGAGAAAATAAATGCGTTCATTACGAAATAAGTGCAACACAAATTGCAGTTGTTGGTAAGCAAAAGATGAATTGTATTTGTTCAATGAATGATTAACGTTGACTTATGGCATCGTCTAACTTTCAAGGTAAATTGCCAAAATAATAATATGTACGAGGGCACAGCGACCTATCATTATCATCATCGTTAAGATCCAGTCGTATTTCATGCCATTTGGGCATTTCCAGCTAATACCTTTTAAGGCGCTTTTCTCACTTTCCGGATGCTTTTTTCTGGTATCGCCTTTCTATCTGGGTGAAAATATAGTAACTTGGAAGTACGTGAAGAATCCGAGTCTTTATTTGTGTTGTGTGGACAATGTAACTTAAGCCTTTAGTCTTCTTATTTTACTTTTTGTGCAAGACTATCTTAAGTAATGTCGTCTACTTCTCAGTATATGTTTCCAGCATAGGTAGCAGTACTTTTGTCTCAATTTTGATATATATGGTAATAGAGGCATGCATATTTGAGTTTAAATGCCGTACCTCCTTCACCTTCTTATTGTCTTGCAATAACTCACAATTTGGAAGGAAGCGTGTGGAAGGTTCAGTAGAGAGAGGCCTATTCTTTCCCGTTGTTTTTTCTTCAAAACCAAAGAGTACTGATACAGTCTCTTTGTTGTCTACAGAATCGGCAAATGTTGGGGGAATATGAAAGTCGTAATCTTAGAAGTAGTGTTGTTTTCGTGTTTAGATTCCAGGTGGAATAACAATTTTACCGTATATGATACTGAAATGATGAAAATAAAAAAATATTTAGCATATCGGTACACTCAACGTACACGTAAAATATAAAATCAACTTACTATTGTTATTGCTAAACAAACTCTAGCGTAGAGCTTGTTATCCCAGTGTTTTGTCTTCATGTAATAAAACCCATGTTCTACAAACTTTTTTAAATAGTTTGCTCTTACATATGATATGTATATTACATTCAACATGTCATCACACAAGCCTCTTATTACAAATAACTATAATTTAGGCATCCACCTTTTCTCATTCTCTTGAGCTACAAAATGTATAACGATTTCTCCAAGATTAAGGATTGGGAACATCGACACTTTCCTTCTTTCTTGAGCATGGTTTAGTTGGTGCCACTGAAACGAGTATACATTCCTCGAATGAAATCCTAGTATCGAGAAGACCGAAATAAACTCACCTTCATCCCCAGACATTTATTTATATATAGTTTTTTGCACACGAGAGAAAAATTCATTCCAGAAAATATGATACACGAAAAAGGAGAAAAAAGAATAAAAATAAATGCACAAAAAACAATATTAAATGTACCGTATTATTATGTAGGTCGCTTCCTTCCTTATCTACAGGAAATGATAATTCAGACGATGGTAAAATGGTAACATGATATTTTGTGCACAATATCAACTTTTTCTGTACAAAAATAAAGAGAAAACATTTAAGCGCTCATACTTTTTTATTACCACAACTGACAACTACTTCTACAACTTTCGACGCACATTGCTCGTAATTTCTTTTGTTTCTTCGAATAAATAAAACAACCTCTACTGTTTTACTCCACTGGCAAAAAAAATTACGCACTGACATACACAAGTGTACATTTTTTTAAAAGCAAGAATACTCACATTTATGTTTATAGAAAGAAAATATGTTTTGCATCTTTCCGCTCTTCCTCTCCCAAGAACCGGTGGCATTACTATTTATTGTGTTGGTATTGTTGTTGCGTTGTGTTCAAATCTGTGTACATTGAGGTTGGAGGAACACGAAAGGACAGAAAAAAAATACTCGAAGGAGAAAGATATAGCTTTAAGGTTCCATTTTTTTCTCATCCGGTCTTGTGTATTTGGTTCAATGCTTGCTCATTCATGATGCAGGTAGTAGCGAGCGAGTGATGAAAGGAACCCGCAACAACCAAAGCATCCAAGCGGAAGTCAGTACCATACCATTACCAATAGATACATGCATAATATTATGTGTGTTGGTTGGCGTGTCATCTGAATATTTTATATTTGTCCTTTCCCCCTTTGTACATGCATCCTTTTTGTGCAAATTCATAGAAAAAAAATGTATAGCCATGATCGAAATAAGCACATTGATCTCTGTCTCTATGTGTGTTTTCCACTTATGAATGTACATTGTGTTATTTACCAACAGTGTCTACTTTTCCCCTTTCTTTCTTCTTTCTTTTCTATCCGTTTTTCCTTCTTCCTCGTTCAAGTTTGGATGCTGTATTAGCTGAATTGGCTTTGTTGTGAGGAAAAGAAAAGGAAAATGCAGCATCCTTATTGCTTGTCTTCTTTATAATCTACCCGTCTCTCTTTTCTTTAGGAGGAGCATATGAGCGTCATTGTGATATGGGCGCTCACACAAGCACACATAAAATATTCCACCTTATGATTATTATTTTATATATGTAATATGATGAATAGAAAGGCAGTCCTCTTTATTTTTGTGCCATCTTCCTTTTATTGTGAAATCTTCATTTTATTTAGTTTTCAGACGTTGGCATTATAAATGGAGTACTTGTTCTCTTGTCGTGATCCATACTACCTGAGTATGCTTGACGTGCTTTTTTGCATAGATTGGAAACGTGTAGGGAACGTATCAAGTCTATTTATCAATGTCAATATTTTTATGAACATGAGAGGAGGATAATGTTCAAAACCAGTTCCTTTTACTGTAGTCAAAGGTTGTTCTTTCTTTCTCTCCAGTATCAATGTCCTTCGCAAAATCTGAAGAGCATAAGAAGAGCTCATTTTGTATTGTTGCGAATTGAGATGCTGAGATAGATAGCGGAAGACGGAAGAAAGCAGTGTAGAAATCATATTAAATTACTTTTGAAGATTTTCCATATATATCTACCGTCAATTGATGAAGAAGTGTAGAACTTTATGGATGTAGAGAGTTTGACAGTATGTCTGTTATCAGCCAAGTTTGAATCAGTCCAAGCTATTTGCTTCCGCCAATTTTATAGTTCTGTTTTAGTAGATTCGTGGATAGAACAGAATTTGTTTTCGTATTGTTGAACATTTTTCATAAAGTATAGAAATATCATTTGTCTAAAAGTAAAATTGAGACTTGCTTTTTCCTTTCAAAACTTTTACTGCTTTTCATGTATATCGACTAGGAAATATAAAAATTGCTCACTTAATAAATCGTTCCTTATTTTTCGTAAAACGTGTGTGTACCGTACCCTTGGTTATATACAGATTCTGAAATAGATTTTTTATTGTTTTTCAGTGCATTTTATGATCAAAGATATAGAACGAGCTGACACGCCAGCCCCATAAAGCCCAAAACGGAGGTAATTAATAACACAAAAGAAAAATTGTTCGGAAGTGAGAAATAAAAGAAAGATCTTTTTATTCTGCTTAGTCATCGCCAGTCAGTATAGAAATTTAATAAACAATTTAGTGTACATACACTTTTCACTCTACTGATTGCCAACAAACATAAACGGATCTATGAAATGAAAACGGTTTATGACCACACATTTTGAGAGTTTGTAGAGGTATTACTTTGTTCTTAAAATGGGAAACGGCTACCTAGGGTGAAGTACAGGAAACAAAAATTTCAGAATAAAAGGAAAACACATGCAAGGATCAAGTAAAGTTTTAAATGCTATACTTTCCTGTTTGTGTAAAAACAGTTTGGCTCCTATCCATTTCTCTTTCATATCGGAAGAGTGTATTTTATGGCAAATTACATCTTTCTCTTTACCTCTCACTCCATTTTTTCTCTCCATGTATATTTTGCATAGCACTTTCTATGCATAAACAACGGTACAGAGAGAAGAGTTATTTTCAAGGAAAAGAAAGGTTGAATAGCATTAATGAATAATTCAGATGATGATGACTGTTGTGCTTTTAATTAAATCATCATGAAAGACTTTCAAAGGGAATGTCAAGTGTCACGTGAAACACCGCTGTGTAAGTACTTTCACCTGTGTTGCACAAAGTTTATATACATGATCTACAAAGGCACCCAGAGGAAATATGCAAAACCAATTACATCCTTTTGCAGACATGCATACCTATGCAAAGTATGCATAAGGTTTATATTCATAGTGTACATGTACATACATAATATATAATATGTCTATTGCAATTAAAATTTAAAGTAGGTTGTTTGCACTTTTTCAAGCATGTTGGGTTTGCAAATAGTTTTTGTAATGTGCTGAAACTGTCACACAAATTTTTACACTGTCAACTGTGTTAGACGGAGATTAATGAGCGAAAATGATGTAACTAAAAGTTGAGCATGTGACAAAGTTGAGCATTTTTTATGTAAAATCAAGCCTTTGTGCTTGCATAACGCTAAACAAGGTATACAACTACAGCTGTTACTGTGTAGTTGAAGCTCATTAAAAATTTGGATCACTATTTGAATTTCACACGTACAAATGATACAAAAGATTCATTTTTGAATTCATTCAAATACACGTATATTTCATAACATTCATTTTAAGTTTGAGCTTAAACATGACTTGTTTCAGCAGTTTACAATGTGATTTGATTGTAAATTGGCAATCAAGGCAAGTCGTGATAATCATTCGAAATATGTATGAATTATTCTTTAGTAACATTGTGAGTTATTACGTGCGTGTTTTTTATCGAAAGAATGTCAATGGGGATATGATGATGGCATTTAAAAAATGAAACTGATGTTGCGGCCCTTCTTTCCTCTTAAAAGTCTACCACATTGACGCATGAATTGAAATGTTATGCAGATTAAAGTACATGCTTGCATACAAAACTCAGGTGTAAGGTGTAATATATTTATACCTTTATAGAAAAAAACTTCTATATTTGCCGTCCATCACCAATCTCCATACACGTGTGGTACTTTTCTTAATGTATTCTCCTTGTGTGTGGCCAAAGATGACTTGGAAGTTTTTCAATGAAAGGAGTAAAAAATTGTATTTTACATTAGCCTCACAGTCCACAAAAAACCATTGCATAAAAAACGAGCAACGCCATCATCATCACCACTACTACTCAGTATTTTGCTTCCACATGCATAATACATTCAATCTTTCTAAGCCTTTTGGTGACTGTGTGAATTTTCCAAAAAGACGACTTTCTCCTCCAAACCCAACTTAATTCACACGTTTCCTCTCCATAAGCTTGCATATACACACTTTTTCCCCTCTTTTCACTTCTCATGTACCACGCTAAGGTGTTGCATTGTGTACTTTATTCCCCACACTTCATAATATTTGGCACTCTAACTCACCATCAATATCCCCATTCCCGTGTTCACCATTTCGGCCTCCTCCTCTTTCATTTTGAAATTGCGTTTGAATTAGAAATTGCCATTGATTCATGCAGCCATTCATAAGAATAAAATGTCACTTTATGTACATTTATATTACAGACTGCATTACAAAGGAGGAAGCTATGCAAGGCATAAATGTTTAAATAAATGGACTCCTGCACTTTCACTTATATGGTCATACACAAGGTATACTATCAGTCAGTGCCCACTTTTTGGAGTTTTTAAATCTATGAATGCAACTCGGGGTGAGGAAGAATAAGGGAGCAAAAGTTATTCGCTCACTTGATTTTTTACACGAAAATTGTGTGGTTCATTTTTAGAAATGTATGGAGAGTAGAGAATTTAATGGATTCTACTAGTATGATTGAATGAAAAAAGTATTGAGGGTGTGGTGGTGGTTGGTTGCACTCGCTGAGTTCGATTTTTGCTCTCGAAAATCTCGCACTCCTTCTTTAGCATATTATGTATACTTAGGAGGCAAGCACATGAATATGTTGTGTTTGAAGAAATCCTGGGTGATGATGGCTAGGCCGCGACATAATTCCACATTATAGCACTATTAACAACCACTCAGTCAGCCTAGTGAGGTAAACTTTAGGAAATTATATATCATTTAAATATATATCATCCACATTATATTTATTAGGATGAAAGACGACATTGGCAGAAGAGAGAAAATATTTATTGTGAATATTACTTATGATCAGAGAAAGAGTATAAATTTATGTGTAGGTAGGTAGGGCTTTCTTTCTTTGAAAAACTTGGCATATTACCTTTCTCCTTAAACTTTTTTGTTGTTGTCGAGGTTACCCCCTCCTGTTACACGTTTTAGACACAGTCAGTCTTTTTTAGTTTCTTTTTTTACAGACTTTCCATGCATACGAGAGAGAAAACAAGTTGGCAGGCATATCACGTCTTTAGGTTTAAAGCTGTGGAGAAAAGAGTGAAAGCAAAAAAAGACAAAAAAGCGTATTTTTCTCTTCTTCTTCCATAAAGACCTAAGTAGAATGTAATCATTAGCCTTTGTGGGAAAGAAAGAAGGAAGGGTGGAGAAGGGAGTAGAAAGCATTTACTTGACATATTAAAAATTGAACGGAGATTTTATGTGGATTATATTGATGAGTAAGAGAAGTGATGCGGTGATGGTGGTGTTGTTGGTGGTGGAGGAACTGTAGAGTTTTGGTGGCTTGCATTGCATAACGATAACGATCATTATCATCAGCGGTGGGAGTAGCAGAAGTAACATGGAGTGTGGAGGAATGCAAACAATGAGGAGACAACCCTTTTCTCCTCTTCTGTTCAAGCAGTTCGTTACCGCAACAACTTTTTGCTGGAAAAAATATTGTTTGAGCATCCGAGATGTGTACTTGCTTGGTTTAGTAATGATGAATGATATAGAAAGTACACATTACATTACCTTCTCGTTAGCTACCTACCTATGTGGGTATTTTTTGGTGTTGTCGAGTTATGCGAGTACTTTTTCCATTGGTGGCGCTAATAATAATGACGGTCTTCTAATCCACTATTGGAAAGCCTATAATTCACTGTGAGAGATAGTGAGTGAGAGACTTATGGATAGATTTTTCTTCGAGGAAGAAGCTTTAAAAGTTAGTTTGAACAGAGCAAACACTTGATTCATACGAGTTCGAAAACCTATCGTAAAAACTATCATGTGCTAGTAATCAGAGAAAGCTTTGTAAGTTGGTGGCATGTTTAGTTCCTGTCACAGTGCCAAACACTGAAAGATTGATAAATTCTTATTAAAGGATGAAGAATATGCAGAGACAAAACGAAAGTGATCGATTATGCATACAACAAAAAGTAAAATATTAGCTGAGAGATTGTTCTTTACATTTTAAAAGTGAAAAATTTGTCTGGAATTGATAATGTCAAACTGTTTAAGTACTGCTTATCGGTATGATGGAAGAATATCAATTTTTTCTCTAAAATAAATGAAAAGTTTCCATTTTGTGTGAACCATTGACGTTCTGTACTTTCTTTTAATCCAACTTCATTATGTATTCTAAACATTCTCCCTTTAAGAACGATTTTTCTTTTCATTTTTTATTCCCTGCTCGTTTTAGTGGCTCTTTTTAAAAACAAAATCTCTTCATCAACCATGTATATTAGGTACACTGAAAACTTCGTTAAAAAACTGTATAAAACATATTTTCTCAGGCTGTATGGTTAGCAAGTAACTCGTCAGCTTAACAAGTCATCTGATGATAAATGAACAGATTGTTATAATCAAGTTAGACAGCACGTTTGACGTTACAATTTTATGGGGAGGATAAAGGAGAGATGATGGGGAGAACGTGGTGGGGGTATGTCACAAACTACAAACACACGATAATCATAGGAGAAAACTGTCTTTTTATACCAGTTTATTTATGTCATCTTCTCAGTTTTTATCGTCAAAATTTCTCAGTCTCTTCAAAATTACAAGATATTCGGGAAACATGGAGCTGCTGTTGCTACAAGCGGGGCAAACGAAGGAAGGAAAAGTAAAAGTTATGATGGGAGCAGCAAACTATGAGCTGTGTAGGCTGTGTAAAACACGTAGGTAATATAAGCTAATTAAAAAGTTGACTATTTTAATCCTCCAATCTGAAATCAAATTGTGTTCTGGAGTATTATGATAACATGATGAGGCTAAAAGTATGTATAAATGGGTAGCTGGATGGATCACTAGTTGACTTGCGAAGCTTGTAGAAGAAGAGCTCAAGGAAAAATGTGGGTGATCATGATGATTAGAGGAAGCAAAGGAATATATCTTTTGAACAGAAAAGTTTTTATGGGGAAGAAGAAATTTATAAAAAATAAGTTTCGACGTTCATCATGTGTGCCTCTGTATGCTGTATGCTGCCCAATCATAACTTCCTCCTGGAGGTACTTCCGCTTCTAACTTTAACTAAAATGATATTGTTTCAAAAAATGGGAGGCTTACGATACACGTATGATTTCAAAAATATTAAAACCAGTTTTTGTAATTTTTGTTTTTTTTTACTGGAATTGTATCTACATGGCTTATAGTAAAGCACTCAGAGATTTTGAATGATGAACAATGCACCTAAAATATAAATATAGTAGAATATATGGAGAGGCTGTGTCATGTCAAATCTTTTTGTAAAAAAAAGTTACTTGTGCTCCCAGGACAATTTTTAATTTCCTCTGTCTGTTGACTTGTTCTTTTTTAAACCCAGATAATGAGCATTCATTCAGGATGCCTCGTTGAAGACTCATGTTGTTCACGCTCGAAAGTTTCTCAACTACTAGGAGCTTTTCTGGCAAATTTCGAGGAATTCAACTTGTTGTGTAGTCAAGTATAATCGTTACAAATATAACTAAATTATTTTTTTTGAAAAAGTTGACAATACAGTAAAGCCTAATGGGTAGTTACAATGACACACACAATCAAAAGCATATGATTCACGATTTAGCTCATATGTATATCAGTGCTTTTAGTGTTTTAACAAAAAGGCTGACTTGTTCTGAAGTGAGGAACTGGTTGATGGCTGGTTTCTCTGTTTGAAAAAGTTTTCATGGTCTATAGATTGTATGAAAAAGATTCATCTAGGAACCTTTAGATCCATCCTTTTTCACAACCAAGCCACCAAAGCTATCGGTATAATGTATAGTTGGGTAGTATGCATATTGGTAATGTAAAAATATCAGACTAAAGGAATGAGAGTTCTTGGTTTGGTTTTTACTCCGGCTGAAAAATCCTATCAGAGTGTAGGGAGTAGGTAGATAACAGGCAAGCTAGCTTTCCCCTCTCTCGTTTTCTAGACTGTCGACGTTTTCTCCTCGTGTGCCTCCTTTTCATTCTTCCTTCTCACTTTCCAATGCAATTTAAGCAACTACCAAGTTAATGACTTGGATTGGACTTAGGTGAAGTCTATTTGTATGGAGATGAGGTGGGTGTCTCTAGAAACAATATTTTTGTATGAGACTTGCTAGCTCCTACAACTAGCATCTCTCTCGACCTTCTTCTTCTTCTACTTTCTTCTTCCATCTCTTCTTCAATACTTTTCCATGAGTACAAGACCAAAATGTAAGCCAAGTCATGCCAGAGCTAGTCAAGTCATGCATGTACAGAATTATAAAGATGGGTTGGTCTAGAGGTGTATGCCCGCTTTCAGCTGCAAAGGTAGCAAAACAACAGAAAAAACTTGCAAACTTGAAGGAATCAGTGAGATAGATGCGTTGCCAAAGTACGTAATGTATACATTATCATCTTCTCCTTCCACGAATATTTGGAACAGGTACCTCGCAACTCTGAACACTTTTTCTTTCTCTTCTCTCTCGATCCTTCTTCGCGTCAATTTCCGCTGATACGCTTTTCCATTTTACAACAACAACAGCAACATGCTGCTCAACAAACGTCCAAAGTGCCTAGGCATCATATAATCCTACCACTTTACAATATGAAGGACGACATAGATTGTCCAATCGAGAGAAGAAGCCATACATTTTGTATCAATCTATGAGTAAAGTGCACGCACACTGCTCCCCCTATTTCCATGCCATGCCACACAGACAAAGTTTATTTCTTCAGGCACAAAATAACATTTTGTTACCATTACCACATCAGTGATCTTCACTACCTGCTCTCTCCAACAAATTTAAGCCTTTTCTCCTCCAGAAGTTTGCCATCTCTCTGGGAAAGGCAAATTTTCTGTAATAAATACATTGCTTGTGTACCAACCAAAGAGATGTGTACTCAATCAACCTTCCCGCTGCCACTGTTTACTACTACAAAACAGCTCAGTGAAATATAATGATACGACCTCTTTCCACTCTTTAATCACTACAGAGAGTGCTCTATTAAGTATGCATTCCTTTCTCGTAATTCTCTAATCTCTCGCTGTAGGATTAAATTAGTGGAATGGCTCACCGAAAGGAGGATAATATAATTTACATGAGCGTTAATCACACGCTGGGATGAGTCTGGCTAACGAAGACGCACGAAAAGGACGTACATTTAGGATTTCATCAACTGATTTGTACACTCCTATCACCTTTGGATAGCCAGTGGTACGGTAATATTGTACAGTATGTCACAGAAGTCATCTTATTCCATGTTCAGGTGTTGAGACCATAAGAGCTCAAGAGGCCAAGATTATTGCAATGAAAATTTAAGGGCACACCACCTGGTGAAAATTATCAAGGCTGAACGTTGCTGCAGTTATAATCCCACAAATTGACAAAAGCACTATGAATACTAAGTTTTGAGAATTGTGACCATGACGATGAAGCATGGAAAATGAACAGAGCGTCCTAAAGTTATTCAATTCACATAGCCACGCCATTCAAGAGTTGGAAACAATGAAACGGTTTTTGCTGCTGCTCAAGTACCTTCAATTGTGGGAACAAAGAGTTCTGCCACTCACAATCAGAATGGAAGTATTGAAAGCACTTTTTTTTGAAAATTGAATCAATAGAATTAATAAATACGCAGGATTCTCCACCCATTGTTTTCTTTTTTTTATAGGGATGTAATTTTTGTACATCTTTGGTTCATGGTTTTATCCTTATTTTACGTACGAATATCCCGCAAGCCAAAAAAG
>JAQIXW010003858.1:0-12454 GCA_034700685.1 Willowsia buskii
GCGGGGGGGGTTGTTGCTGTTGGGGTTTCTTTTCTGATGATGACACAGAGACTTGAGGTTCTTCGTCTTCTATTTCCTCCTCTTCTATGAGGTCTTCGTTCGATTCCTGTGTCGTCACCATGGGGACCTTCTCCATGTCGTGGTGGTTGTCCAGGTTGACCTCCTCCTCTGAAGACCCGTTACCGTACGGTTTGTATCTGTTGTACTCGGGCTCTGGATTGTTGACGCAGCAGGCGAGACCTGACTCGGGGCAGAAGGCGTCGTTGTCAATCTCGTCGCATAGGAACAACCCGAAGATGATGTTCCTGCACTCACCCTCGCACTGTTTTGTGTGGGGTTTCGTTGTGTTCGCCTCTTTGTTGAGGTAGTCGTCTAGGGGATCCTCATCGTCTTCTATCGGCTCCTCGCTCACGTTCTCCTGCTCGTTTGAGAGCTCTTCTGTGGTTGATTGGAGCTGAGGGGATGTGAGGGATGGTTTCGATGGGGATGATTTTCCAGAGTTTTTTGCAGACGTCTCCTCCTCGGGGGACTGCTCCTCCTCATCTTCGTCGTCTAGGGTGCTTGCGTCTTCTACGCTGGGCTGGGGGGTTGTGCTTGTTGTTGTTTGGGTCGGTGGGGGTCGAGGTTGGCGCTGTGGGGGTGGCTCGTTGATGAAACTGTCGAGTAGACCTGTTGGGGATTTTGAAATGGAATTAGATTTTAATTAGAGATTATGGTTTGAAAACGGGATCGTTGCTATGAGAACAAGTGATAGTGATGTGCCAAATTGATTACGCAACTAGATCACTGGCACGGATACGAATAGTTTCCTGTAACATGTTCTCGTTATCGTGATTTCGATGATTATCTGACATGAGAGGAGAAACTTGTGCTTTCTTTTGTTTCTATAGTTACTAATGAATTGACCTTCATTTACTTTAAAAATGTAAATCTAATTCATAAAGTCATCCCATTTCTTTGTTGAAACGCTAGTCGGAAAGTTGACTCAAAAGAGGTGGCTAAAAGCTTGCACGTGGATTCATGAAGCGGACGCTGTCACGCTTTGCATGCCGGAGTGAGTTTTTTCATGGGAAAATGTCCAGATCTGCTGAGCACATTTTTGAGCTATCACTGTAACTTCTCTTGACAAGGAAATTGTTTATGAATTGCACGGAATTCTGCTTTTCTGTACTAAAATTAACAAATTTTGCAAATTTTGAATGTGAAAGGATTTATAGAGGATTTAACCTATTTAGAAGGAGTTTTGACCGGAGTTTATCGTTAACTCCACACTCAAATCACTATGAAAACGTGGGTACACGAAATTATTGGATGATTTATACCGGAGTTTAGTAGATTCATGACTGGAGTCATACGTTATAAATCATCTATCACTACAAAACAAACGCAATTTCCAAATCCCAAAACTCACCATTAAGCAGCCCACTAAAGCTGAGTTCCCCTCCTTGCCCCGCCCCCTCCGGCTTACTGGCCACCTTCCTCCTATCAATCGGCACGAACCTATCATGCCCCTGTGACTGCGTCCCCCTCGACGAATCCTCTGGATTAACCGCCACCACCACAGGATTCTCACTACTCGTACTACTACTCACAACACTCCCCTCCGTACTCCCTAAACTCCCCCCAGCACTACTCACATTCACAGCAGACACGCCAGCATGCCCACTACTCCCCTCCCCACTCCCCAAAACGCTCCCATTCGAAATGCCCCCCTTGACCACCTGAATATTCTGCTCCTTCACAAGCTTCTCAAACTCCTGCTCATCCACCCTCACCACCTCCCCCACCCCACTAGTCCCAGGTGTAAACTGTCTCGAAGATATCAAAATCCTCCCCTCCCTACCCCTGCCCCCCTCTCGTGTCCCAAAACACCCTACAACAAGCACCGAAAGAAGAACGCCGACGAGGAGCAGCCTCCTCACCCCTTTCGTCAGTCTACTAAGTTCCCACATTTTACAATAACCATAATAAATACCGGATGCGATAAATAAAAAGATAAAATTTATAAAACGAAAAAAAAAAGAGAATTAAATTCCGGTGTGTGATGATTTCCCTGAGAGAACACTAAAGTGTAAAAAGGGTTGCGCACTATCCCACTCACGTTGTCTCGCTAACGGGATCTCTTCCCCATTTTTTTTTTTCTTTCGCTCTTTTCTCTCGCGAGTATAGGTCAAGTGCATTCACTCTTTTAGTCTACTCTCACGTTAAATTCACCAAGGTGCACAGAGAGAGAGAGAGAGAAGCAAAACAGGAAGCATTTCATGAGCACAAGTTCAAGAGCAACAATACCCAACAATGGGAGACCAGCCAACAAAGGCGAGAGCATCTTGACCACACCGAGAAAATGCATACGCGAATCAGTCTTTACAGTTAGGTTTCTCCTCTCTCTCCTGTTACGTGTGTTGTTATGGGGACACGATTGCAACATGTTTTAAAAAACTTGTCTTTGTGTTTCGCAATGATGATTTGATAATGAAAATGATGATGATGTGGGGATATTGTGTGTGTGTTTTTTATTTAAAACCTGTTGGTATGACGATTTTTTTTATGAGATGCGACGACAATGCTTGAAACAATGTAAAATTGATGGATTGCGGGTACAGTCGGTTGCGAATTATTTTGGCGAGTACAATGAGCTCTTAGTTGAATTATTCATTTTTTTGTGTGAGGTTTTTGGTTAATTAATTGTTTTGGTTATTGTCATAGTGAGGATTTTTTTTAATGGAGTTTGGGATGGGGGCTTTTTGGTGGGTTGTGGTTTTGGGGTGTGTTGGGATTGGGGGAGGGCTTCCTGTCGTTGATAAGGGTGAGTTGGGGTTTTGAAAAAGAGATTTTTGGTTTGTTTCCATGGAGATGAGTTTTTGTGATTTTTTTTCATGCAGGTGTGTTCGTGATAACTGGGGTTAAGACATGTCGAGATGGGTATGGATATTGCATATTGGGGACAGATTGTACTGTGGATAAGGAGTTTATTGCTGATTCGGATAATGGGAATTGTGATGGTGAGTAGTATTTGGAAATTATTTTGTTAGTTGTCATGGTTATGTATTATTAATTAAATTAAATATTTTCATAGGTCTGAAGAAAGCATTCACCCCGAGGGCGTTCTTCGTCTGTTGTCAGAGTATCGAGAATTGTGAGTAGCAAATATTTAATATAATTAAAAAGCATGTTTAAACCCAAAAATCTCATCCCCACAGCAACCCTCCCAACAACAACGACAACAACAACCACCACACTCCCACCCCCACCAAGCATCGAAGAGGAAGACGAAGAAAAATCCAACGAATCGAACGCTAGCAACGCCAGCGTCGCCAGTAGCAACGAGGACAGCACGAGCAAAGAGAGTGTAGAGAGCGGTGAGATACCGCCTAGTGTTCTGAATACGCTTGGGATCACGAGCACCACGACGGATAGGGTTCCAGGGGTCGTTGAGGAGGCGAAGACGGAGATCAGTGTGAGCGAGAATTTTAGTGTTGTTGTTGGGGATATTGTGCAGAAGGCGGGGGAGGAGGTGGATGTGGAGGGGGTTACTGAAGGGGGTAGTAGTAGTACCACGACGACAACTACCACTACTACTACGACAACAGCAGCGCCATCTACAACGACGACAACGACGACTGCACCAAGTACCAGTTCAGTACCGCAGACGCTGTCAGTCGACACGTGTGGAAGGAAAGCAACGTTTTACAGCGCTGCGAGCGCGGTTGGGAATGAATCCGGTGTGAGGATTGATAGTTCCAGATTGGCGGCGCAACAGACGAGTTTGGTTTGTTGGACTGGAGCTATCGTGAGGTCACCATCTTCGCTGACGCTACAGGACCCGGGGTCGTTCATATGTACGGGGGCGCTGATATCTGATGACTTTCTGCTGACGACGGCGACTTGTGTTAGCAGGTGGGTGTGGATTTACTCGTGGAGTTTGAATATGGTGTTAATTGGTTGTTTAAATATTTATTGAAGGTTATTCGCCCAGGACCTAGGTTCATTTTGACAAATTGACAAATATGACATAAATTTCATAAATGTCAACATATAAAACCCCCAAACGAAAACATTTTCATGTCCAAATGACAACTTTTGCAACTCAAATACAATATTTTTTCGTAAGAAAAGGTTCCTCAATGTTGGTTTATTGCTATTACGTTCTGTTTCACAATCTTAAGACCCTCAAACACACACAAGCTTCGACTTTTCACATCAAATAACAATAAACAGCTGACCAATAATTATTTAAATGTCGAATATGTCGAATATGTCCGTCATATTGGTCAATTTGACACAATTTTTTTGAATGCGTCCTAAATTGACATTTATGACATAAATGTCCTAAATGGACACAAAATAAATGTCACGACACAAAATTGCTTGACATTTAAATCGGCTAAGCAGGTGGGTTCAGATTTACTCGTGGGTTTTGAATTTTGGTGTTAATTGATTGTTTAAATTGTTTAAAGGTTATTCGCCCAAGATTTAAGTCTTTTCAAAGTCGCACTGGGATCGAGGCATCTCGTCCACCCGATGAACGGACCTACCCCCGACGCGAGCTACAAAGATATCGTGCAGCTTATCGTTCACGAGGACTATAATATCCAGGGGTTGTTTAAGCGGGTTAACGATATCGGTGAGTTTTATGTTGTCATGGTGATTACGTATTTGTTTTTAAAAGATATTCTAATCCGAAGTAAAATCCTTCCAGCACTGGTCCGCCTCGCCCCAACGTCAAGCATCCGCACAGACGAGCCGTTACTCCACAAGTCGCAGGGTGCCCCGTACTGCACAGTCTGTCTTCCAGACAAAGAAGAAGATCACTCCGGCGAGGACTGTATAGTGACAGGGTTCAGTCACCCCACCGGGTCATCTGCGAGTATTGATGATTTGGTGGCGGCGGGTGGGAGTCTGGAGGCTGGGAATCAGAATGGGGTGCCGAGTGGTGAGGATTTTTGGAAATTGTGTTTTGTATTTTATATGTTGGGGCGTCTTCAAATATGTCTGAAGCTTTTGTGTGGGGGCGTTTTTATGGTCTTCAAATATGTCTGAAATTAACTTACAGCCCACGACACAGACGGTATCCTCCACGAGGCAGAGCAGCACATCGAATTCGCCACAAACTGCGAAGTCCAGTTGACAAACTTCACTGTAGCGCAGAACACGTTGCTAAGGAACGATCTGAATATCGAGCAGAGTAAACTAGTATGCGCATCGGGGAAATTTAATGCAGAGGCCTGTTTTGTGAGTTTAACATTAAACATTTTAAACCTAATTTTATAATGAACCGGAAGTAACCAAGTATAATTTCCACAGTCCCCCCGAGACGCCGGTTCTCCCTTAGCATGTCCTTCACGCTCCAACCCCGACCAGTACCAACTGACAGGAATTTTTTCCAGTGGCTTCCATTGCGGCACGACACAGTCACCCGTTCTCTACACTGACGTCAGCAAGTTTGTCGGTTGGATCAGGAATAATATCAGGAGGGTTGAGAGGATGAGTTCGGGGGTGAGGGTTGGGGGGTGAAGTGTTTATTTGATGATTGTGTGATTGTGATAATTTATTTTTGTGTTTTTGGGGGTTATTTATTTTTTCGCATGCTTTTTTTACGGAATAAAGTTAGGATTTTTTATTGAAATTTTGGGTTATTTATTTTCAGAAATTCATAATTATTAGTTTCACACGTGGTTCATAAAATTACAAATCGTCATAAAAAATGTGGTAATCTCCTAAACATTCGCCATCTCCCTATGGAAACAAATCAAACCATAATCATTAAACAACAAATCACGAGAAATTACGAAGCAATTTTTAAAAATTTACCGAATTTTCTGAATGAGCCCCACGATCCCTCCAATCCCCAGCCCCTGCACCGCCAATTTCTCAGCAGGTTTGACAACCGAATCGAAAAATTTCCTCTGCCTATCTTTCTCCTGAGCATCTAGCAGTTCCAGGTTGGATGCTACTATGTCTTTGATGTCGCTGTCTGATGTTCACAATTTTTATTAATTAAGTGCGTAATACGATTGAAAAATTTTGGAAATTATTTGAATGAAGGACTCACAGAAGAAGTCGTGCGCCTCTGGGGACATTGTGCCGGTTTCAGGCTCAGCTTCTGGGTTGTTTGGTAGGTACTTCTCCATCGACTCCATGATCACTCTCCAGTCGTCGTCTGTCAATTTAGTTAATTTATATGATTTAAAATTTAAAATGTGATGAGGGAATTTCAATCGTTACCAGGGAAACATTACATTAGATTTTTTCTAAATACACCAGCAGCGGGAAGGTATTTTTTTCAAAATACAAAGTCTCAATTGAAAAAGTATGGAATTACATGCGAGCTTACAGAGCCTTCCAAAGAATAATTTCATAGCTCTTATTCCTTCAATCGATTTCACGATTATATTCGATGAATTCAAAGTGTCAGTAAAAATGTGAATAATTACGAACACAGCAACATGACATGTTAACCAAAAAAAAAACTCATAAACCGTACACCTCACAGGTGCAACCTCCCACTGCGCTTTTTCCAGTGAAATCTATTTTCCCTCGCTAAACCAAATGCGTGAAAGTGACCAAAAAGAGTTCTAGCGCTATTTAATGAATATGAAAACAATTGCACAGTCACCATGATTATAGCTCGCTAATATGAGGAAGGTCAGAGGTTTTAAAATGTAAGATAAGATGAGGCTAAAGGTCCCATCACCGTGAAATTTCAAACAATGGCCCATGACTAAATATAAAACGAAAACTTCATTTGACTGATAAATTGGGTGGCTCATGAGTACACATATCTTTCGCTGTGAACTGTGAACCATCCTTGCCGTCCATCTCCGCCTTTTCTGTTCATAGCGTCAGGGTTATCGCGATGCCCAATAATTAAGACGACCAAGTCGATTAATACTGGTACTTTTAAGAACCCGAACACGTAAGTGGGCCTGACTGAGCTTCCTGTGGGAGACTGGCTTATCCAGAAGGTGAAATGCAGTACAACGACGAAACATACAATAGTGTTAAAGCGGACTACTGAAGAATAGAAGGAATATTTGATGGATATTTGAGATATACTGTCGTTTTAAGTATTTTCAATAGATTCAAATGCTCGCTGGAGTTTTGAGTGGTTGTTCCTATTATCACTAGTAGTAGAAGCTGGGCTTGTCCAAGTAGTGTTCCAGAATTCTCTAGTTAAATATTGATAATGATGAATATTATGTAGTCCAACAGTATCGTATGTGTCATGTGATAGTGACAGAAATGAGTTTTATGCGTAAGAAGTGATAATGAGTTTAATGGTGCGTATGACTTTCAATGAACATGAATAATTTGGCCCTTGTACATTTTCAAATATTATAAAACTCAACTATTTATTCTTCAAAATCCGAATTATTTTCAATTTTACAGTAAAGAATCATTATAAATTTTGTAATTAGTAGACGTGGATTTCCAAGGAAGAATTTAAACTCACCACGGGGAAATTTTGAGGTGAACTTGGAACTTCAGAACTACCCATCCCTGGTACAGCTTGTAGTAAATTTGATAAAGAGGGGATTAGATAATTAGATAGCATGCTGACGCGTAATTAAAGGATACAGAATTCGTTTTGATTACGGATGTGGAGGAAAAATAGGAGAAGTAATGCATAAACATAGTAGTATAGGCTTTTAAAATAGAAATATCTATTCAAACAGATGAAGAAAATATTTCTTCCTCGTGAGTTCAAATTCTGAACTTTTTCCGTCACTTGGAATATTTAAGAGAAGATAGACATGCAGACATAAGCGCATGCACGAAAATAACTTGTACGTCATAATTTCAGTAACAAATTTGAAAGCCTTGGTTTTAAAAATATAAAAATAGGGGACTGAATTCAACAAATAGAAACATTCTTATTAACTAATTATTCTAACAATTAATCATAAATAGTGTGTTACAATAAGGAATCAAACTAAATTCTAAAATCCAATCATCCGATAATCCCACCATTGAACTTCCTGTGTCAGATAAGTTCTTAATACAGCATCAGAAAATGTATGGTTCAATAGGGCAAAATCAAGGCTCACTAGGAATAATTTTTAAGACGAATAAATCGGCGAAATCTTCTTTTCGCTCACTTGCCATTAGCCATTGGGTTCGTTAGGAATGTGAAATTTTATGAAGAGATGAAAGGCCATGTCCGAAAAAACTCGTAAATCATAATTTAAAATTAACTGAAAAATTTGAATCCTTTCGGAATTACTTTGTTTTACAAAATTTAGGGCAAAATTTTGATTAATTGGGGATGAAATGAATAGCTTTTTATACGAAAACTTTTAAGAATTTTGGAACCATTTTTTGTTTAGTTAAAGAGTTTGGATAAGCTGATGCCCTCTCCAACCGCCTAAAAGCAGGCTTGCCCCTCTTTTTTTGTCCACCATCCTCACCCTCTCTCTTCCGCTTTCTCTGTTTCATCTGCTCTATGGCGTCCGCCCTGTACTGCGGTTGAAGAATTTTAAGCCCACGCTTATAGCGACGCTGAATGATTTCGGGTGCAAGATCTTCCTTAAAGAACCTCAGCAGAATGGGCTTCATTTTCTCCCAGTGCTCTTTTGTATCGCTTTTGGTGATCCTCTCTCTCCACAAATCCCCACTCACCTTATCATAAACCACAAAATCACAATACTTACGCTCAGTTACGTGCAACTGCATTACTACCTGGTCGTAGTACTTGCTCTTCTTATTCAAGTGCATATTACCGTCACTATCTTCCTCCAGAATCTTATCCTTACGGTCCAGTAGTTTACTTGGAGGAACTTTAGGGCAGAATATCTCAACGATACCGTCCTCCCCCACCAACCCGTCTGGCGAAGCGCCTAGTTCCCCATTCTCTAGAGACACGAACAGCCCACATCTTTCCACGGGTTTGCCATACGTTTCTTCATATTTCTGGCGCGCCTGAGGCTCATGCTCGATACCTTCCCTGATATGGTCGATTCCAGAAAGGTCTTGAGGATATAATATTTTCGTGACCCATCCACTGTTGTTCGTAGTGTCCCTCAACCTGAAAATGCCTCCACAGACACTAGCCGTTATCCGTAGATTACGTTCTCTCCACCACTTGTCGTTTTTACGTTGCTCAATCGTCTTTAGTTGAATTTCGTCTCGTTTTTCCCGTGTCACTTGTAGACTTTCAACCAACTCCTTAATTTTATGCGGCGGTGGAGGGGGGTCAATCTTAGCCGGTAGGGTGGAGGGTTCAGATTTTACCGGTAGGGTAGACGGGTCTAGCTTTATCGCGTCTTTAGTGTCCATAGTAATTATAATATGCTACCTACTTTCAATTTTGATTTATCGAGTAAATAGTTTTAAAAACTCTCTGAACAGAAGGCTACAGCGATCAGTTAGATTTAGGATTTAATGTTAGGATATCGTATAACAAATTTATCGCAAACTTACGAAATATCCAATTTGTCGAATGATAAAGACGTCAAAATTACGTTATGACGATTACTTGCTTAGTAAATATTATTCAATTAGTATTTTTATTATTACGATATTCAATTAGTAACTTTAGCAGTTAAATATTGAGACCGTTAATTTTGGTTCAACTTTAAATTCAAATTACAAACTGTGTTTTTGGGTATTTCGAATTACTTAAGTATTTCGTACACTTCCTTTAAGGAAATCTACTAGTTTCAGTTAAAGGTATACGAATAGGAGACTGAATTCAGCAAATATAAAAATTCCTGCTGCTCGTGGGTGAGCGTTAAATAAATAACTTAAATTCTCTGGACAATTAACAATTTTATCGTCTTAAATTGTAAACTTACGAAATATCCAATTTGTCGAATTATAACAGTAACAGTGTTAATTCCTTATCCTGGATGAATTAGCAATTGGAATAATATTTCTTGTCGTTAAATAATTGGGTCCGTTAATTTTTGTTCGACGTTACACCTCAAATCACAAACTGTACTTTGGGTTATTTATGTAAATTAGAGCACTACCCTTTGCGCAACATTTACTGCAATAATTAAATTATTGCGAGGTTCCGGTTAAAAATATGACAATAGGGGACTGAATTCAGCAAACATAAAAATTCTTGTTGCTCGTAGGTGGACGTTTCGTAAGCAAATGATTAACACAAATAAGAGATTTGAAAATGGCAGTGATTAGTAAATTACTGAGTGCATGTATGAACAATATATGTAGCAGAATAGAACTGCTTAGTTACACGCTGTTTTATGGAAGTGGTGACTATGATTTAGAATTGGATTGATGATGATGTAACCGGGTGTGGCTTGTGGTTTGCGTTTGCACGATATATTTAAACTTCTGCTACTTTAAATACAATATTTTGTAGAGTAGTGTATTTCTGGAACATCAGCATCGTTAGAAACACAGTTTCCAGCACGGCCTCGAATGTTCTTCATGATGAGCGCAAATTTAAAGGGACTGGTATGATGAAGACTAGCATTGCGTTGTTGAATGTACATTATAGGTTGTTATCTGCAAATTCCTGATGAAAAGTCAAATTTTGTAATCAGTCTCTTATCACTTGACCATGAACCATCTACACTACATATTGAGAACGTTTTTGTTTGAGTTTTATGGCAGAGTCGGTTCATAATTAATTGAGTAGCAGGGATTTTTTTAAAAAACCAATTTTTCCAAAGAATTGAATGAGTCATCCTCTACTTGATGTTGAACGTTTACTGCAGTTACGCTACATTGAACTAATAAATTCCAACATAAAGTCATGGTGAGGGAGGATACGGTGACGAGAAGCCTCATATTCATAAATTGACTCTTGCATAGTGCAACCTGTAAAAAATGTTATTAATATCGTTATCGATAAATTCTTATCAATGTTACCAGGAATGCATCCAAGCATTCATATCTAAAAACGCGATATCCACTCGTACCATTTCATTTTCAACAAATTTTGGTGCATTTAATGCAGATTCTTCCCATATCCACTACTTTTCCAGTTAAAACAACGCAATACAAAAGGTTTTTAATTGCCCATTGTTTCATGATAATTTATTCCAGGTCGGTACAGGGCAAGGCCAATTATTTGGATATGTGAGATTTGGTTGCTCGGAACGATTGTCGCTAAAACGGCAATCAAAATGCCACCCTGTCATAAAATCTGTTAAGTGACCAAGTACCTCAAAATGATAAGCGAGTGAGCCATGTTGTCCCATCGAATGCCCCCAAAATGTTCTTCTATAATTCTATAATATAGCAAGCTGGAAGAGAGGACTTTTGATGTTTCTTTTCCATAACAAACTCGATGTGTGAACAAGAGTCCAACATGCCATCATAATAAAAGTTGACTTCAAATTCCTGGCCAAGTTGCTGCATTTTACATGAATTAGACAATAAAATTGGGTTCCTTAAATATTATGTTAACTATGCTAACTAGCTATAAAAAGATTTAATGGATGAGTTTTATAGTAAAATACAGAGTTACCTAAGAGAGTATAACACTCCATATTATAGTCTCAAGCATACAGACTACTACGATAGATTAGCAAACATGATTCTCGCAGCTTTTGATCTTCATTTATGGTACAATCTGCGTACATAAAACCCGCAATAACTAAACAAAGAAGTATAGTGGCGTTAAATAATAGCAAAAAAAGATCTGTCAAACAAACTCGATGTGTGATCAAGAGTCCAACATGTCATCATAACGATAATTGGCTATAAATTCCTTATCAAATAGCTATATTTTACATGAATTGAACAATAAAATTGCATTTCCTTAATATTATGTGTTAATTATGCTTCATTACAACTCAACACCTCAGATACACATCTTAGTTCATTCATACCTAGTAAATTGATAAGACTTGGTATGACCAACTCAATACGAAGTCAAAACTCAAACTTGTCACAATAACGAATTCACAATGGTGGAGTTATAAATTCGGAGTTATACGGGAAAAAGTGAGTTACAGATCAACCTGTAAACGCTGTTAATTAAACCGACTTATGTAAATTAAAACTAGTTAGATCAGGATTTAAAGGATGAGTTTGATAGTAAATTACGGAGTTACGAGATTATAACTCATTAGTTATTTGAGAGTTTAGTGGAGTTGAGAATATGTGAGGCTGGAAGGTAGATTAGTAAATCGACCTGTGTGATGGATTCTTTCAGAAACTACATAAAACATAAACAATGAACTACAGAGATTGGACAAAGAAATTTAGTGACGTTAATTAATAACATAAAAAAATCTGTCATAATAAACTCAATGTGTGATGAAGACTCCAACATGTCATCATAATCCATCAACTCTTCAACACCTCGACTCCATACCAAATACCACAAAAAACCCACCATCACTCATCATCCAACCCATCATCACGCACCCACTCAATCAAAACGCACTTCCACAATCCCAAAAAAACACCCACCCACACAAACCTCATAAATCACCCTCCACAATTCCCATCCATAAATCACCCAACTCATCTCTAG
>JAQIXW010003859.1:0-12453 GCA_034700685.1 Willowsia buskii
TTGGTATTGATGATATAAAGTTGCGAAGAAATTAAGGGATATTTTTGTAATCGTATAATGTGTATGTACATAATGCATGCTTATGAAATGTGAAAGTAAGGTGTACTGTAGATGTCGTGCGCATAATTATTTGAAAGCATTTGTAGTTTCATGCAAAACGATTTAATGTAATTTATGTGGGTAAGTTGAAGTGATGATAATTTAAATTCGATTTAGCAACCAAACAACTGCTGTAATCTAGAAGATATGATGTAGATGGTTTTCATCAGTTCTTATTTTGCTCATAAAGACATGTTCAAGTAGGGTATGACGTAAATACTTTTGTTATGTAAAATTGTAAACCTGGCAAAATTGCTACATATTACATTCCTTTTGAAACAAGCGGAATAATAGTATTTGAAGCTATTAAATTTAATCATTCCGTGCCTATTTTTAAAATGTTTCATTTTTAGTATAAGGTATTCAGATAAAATGACAAATCTTTCATCGTCATGTTTATTTACTTGGTATAAAAGTAGTTAGCTCAGGACATTCAACAAAAATTTGTCTATCTGATTAGATAGCACAACAAATGTTAATTTAAGGCATTCAGTTCGTTACTTTAAGCCCTGAATGGACAGCACTGACACGCAGATTCTTTCATAAACAAGAAGCTAACAAATAATGCTAGAAATTGATTACTGAAAGATCGCCCACGTAGTTTCAGTCTTCAAACCACATAAATTAATAATAGACTGAATAAAGGCTCCATTGATCCACAAATACCTATCTAGAAGATTCTAGACAAACTTTAATTTTCAAGATTAAAAAACTACTCATATCCATTATTGTGCAGGAAAAGCCAGGGAAGTGAATAGCAGACTAGAAATATAATGCAGAACTAAACATGTATGTTGATGGAACAAAAGAATAAGTAGTTCAAAAATAAATGATACTTCAAAATAGATTTTAGTGCCCCATTCGACTTTCATGCATGTTTTAAAAATAAGGCTTATAGTTTACGAAATAGATATAGCCGTTGGTAAAATGGATAACATCAATAATATTACGAAATAAACTATTGGCAAACACTTATATCAATTTGAGTTAGTGGATATATGTATACATATTACGTATGTATGTAATTTTACTTTATACATTTTAAGTGCTGTTTTGCCTTTTCCGCAATCCACTAGTACATTAGAGATCGTCGAAAAGCATAAAGAAATCATATTTCTTTTCATGATGAGAAGAATAGCACTAAAGGGAAAATAAGGATTACGAGAGTCACATGCCTACCATTTTCTTACCTAGAACATGAAACGTGAAACATCACAAGAAACTTCCATAGAATTCGAGCTCAATCCTTCGTTGCCTATTCACCAGACGTCTAATCTAACCAAAACTGATTTTCATGTTGTACATACATTTTTATGAAATTACATATGGTGACTTAACGAAAGTATCCTCTTGAAATTAATGATAGTGAACCATAAGTAAAGAGAAACTTATCATATATGTAGTATTGATGTTTAATATTTATGATGGCTTATGACCTCATACATAATCAATAATTCTTACAGATTTAAATATCTTCACGAAAATCAATCGCAGTGTCTTTGGGGCAAACAAGCGCTCATTTGGAGGAAAAAGCAAATACCTATGTAATTTTCAAGAATATACCAACTATAAACATTTGAATGTTGAAGTACCAAGATATTATTTTAGAAAGAATGCTCCTTTTAACTTGGCAGTTCTATGCTTGCTTAAAGGGTATGTATGTAGATATATTAAGCGTTTCCTTCCGAGCATACGGATTTGTGATTAGAAAATTGAAGTGTTTCAAGAACATCCTCTTTTAGTTGTCAAAGTAGTGGCAATTTTACCAAAAGGGCAACTTCAGTCAGCCACTCTACTATTCATTGACGACAAATTGAGAAAGAATGTAAGAAGGGTAAAATTATGGAGAAGTATTGTTAACTGATGATGAGCATGATAAAATAGATTTCCACATTCCACAATTGTACACGCATAATGACAATAATATGCTATGAATATGATTCTTTTCTCGTACCTATACACACAAAGAAAGTGCTTAACATTTCCTTCAAAATTCACTTTTAATTCACAAAGAAAACACGTGACAGGCAGCGATTGTCAAATGTCGACTCCTTCATTTTTTATGAATTTTTCACAAGAAAAACTCAAAACTGCGAGAATATTAAGCTGAAACTGAAATTCCTTTGTAACTACGTTAGTATATATTTTTTCTATTAGAATTCTTTTTCATTTCATTATGAAAGTCCACGTTGAGCCTTTCTAGCATAAAATAGTCCGCTGTCTGTAATTTCGAAGAGATTTTGTATATCCTCACCACAGTTTTATAATCCTTTTTTCCTGTAAGACATGCCTATAATGTCAGTTTGTTTCACTAGTTGGAAATGTGTCGTTTGATAATGAAATATGTTTTCGCATACTATATCTACTGAAATATTATGCCATTTGTTGATATTTGCCACATGTATTCCGCCAAGCATAGGCGTAACCCTCTTTTCCAAGAGGAAATAGGGTTTATGTATTATTCCAACACACAGAGCTGTTCCCATTTCTTCCTTAATCTCTCGTTGTATAAAAGCAAGCTTGAATTTCCATTTGTTGAATCTTCGCTGACAATGAGATTCTGCTTAAAATCAAATGAAATATAATTTTAAGCCCCATTTTTCAAACATGATGCACATTACAAACATTAATGTCGATTACATAATTTGTGCACTATATTCTTGAACAAATGAGACATACCCATGAACTGTTAACCATGATTCAGTTGGTTTGCATCACAAATAACTTTTGTGATTAATGATCTGTTCTTTTCAGATTTACTTCTTCCTCTTCACTTGGATAACTGGCTCAATGACAGTTGGAAGGATTCAGCCACTTTTCACTAGCCAAGAGAGCTATGAAAGTAATCATCATGGACACTACGAACACGACGTTGGACCAGGAAGAGAAAACGAAAACGCATCTTTTGTGCTCCATGAACAACAACATCATCAACAAGGACATCAGCATCGAGAGCATGTCATGGGCAAACTTTCCTCTGTCACTTCAGTCCCCTCATCTCGTGTCGCTGCTTCCTCCTACGCCGAAGAAGGAAATGAAAGTGGTTTGATGCAGAACTACAGCAGCACGAGACGACTCTTAGCGGCCTCGTCTCATCCCGAACACGACGACGAAGAGGACGATGACTTACACTTCGAACTCCACAGAGAGAACAATAGCGTGTCTATGCTCAGACATTTTCTGTTTAGCGATACGTACTCGATGGGTAAGTGTAAAATAAAATAATAATGTAAGTTGTCGTAAAAATGGTATTAAAATTTCCCTTTCCTTAACCACTAATTTTTACAACTTTATGCATTAATTACCATTCTAAGCACAAATATCCATAAAAACTCTATCATGTCGTGACAGATGGTTAAGCAATTTAGTTTGTTGGTAGCGTATACATACATGCAAGATGGTAAAAAGTATTGCGTTAGGGATAAAACAGACACTTTCTTGGAAAGCGTCGTTTCCGAAGAACCTAGTTTTGAATTCGATAACGTGCCAACTTTATTTATTTAAGTTTTGATGACATCTAAAACTATTCAAAAGCTTTGGTGACGCATAAAGTAACAGGTTTTTATGAACTTCTCTTCCACATAACTTGGATGATAGTTGTAGGCAGTCCACAAAAACGTGAGTTTATTTTTTCAGATGCTTTCCGTGTAAATCCCATAATGGATTGCCACTTCCAGCAAGTGTAAAGCTTACGGAAACTACTTTAGAGTCATAAAATCAGCCCCAACATGACAGCTTGCCACTTGCCAGTTGAATGATTTGATGGAGTAGGAGAAAGCAATTTAAAATACAATTTACACACAGGAAATGAGATATGTATTGAGGTTTTCCTGATAAATATTACAAGGACAGATCCTCATGCATACAGACAGAGACCATCCTGGTCTTCTGGGAACCTTTGCTATCAGAAATCAGCACATCATCATGAGAAAAAAAGACTCTTTAGATTTATGTACCATGTGTCATGCGGCAATGCTTTTTACAATGAAATGGTTTTAGTTTTCTACACTAAACCCATTTTTTACAGATATTGCTTGAGGTCCAGGAAAGAGGAAGAAGAGTATTGAGTTTTGCTTTCATGATAGTTACTTCTTGTTTGTTCCCCCTCTTTTCCCGGAGAAATAAATGTTTTACCTGAACAAATAATATTTTATCTACTAAATCAATTGTGTCAACAAACATGAATTTTTTTTATCTCTGTGGCAATTCTCAGTGCAAACAGTGAACTTGGTTCTGGACCTCTTGTGCGAGGTTGCTGGAGTCTACTCGTCCATTCTACTAATTCGTGGACTGCAACAGGTACAGCCAACACAAGAGTTATCAAAATACACTAGCATGCTCAAGAATAATGATATAGGATTAGATTGCCTTGCTTCTTTATTGCTTGCACTAAAATGTACTTACAGATACACTGAAATTGATATAAGGATGCACTTTTTCTTCATTTTGACTAGAATAATATGTCTTTGAACTAGTGTAGAGGCAACCAGGCATGTCTAATATTTATTTATGATTAATTTGTAGGAAAAGAAAAGTTGGTTTTGGCCATGGATGATCGTCGTGCCAACGCATATTGCAATTGACGCTATTACAATGGGTGGCATTATGGTAATCGAACTTTTTCTATATATAAATTGCCCTTTTTATGCATTTGATTTAGCTTTGTTACCAAGAATCGTATAAAATAAGCAAATAATGTAATGCTCATGTTCAGGAAATATTTTCAAAGCCCTTTGCTGTTTGAAAGTGTAAAAATAAATGTTTTTGGCAAAGGAAAAATACTATTTGATGATATGATCGGCAAAATATTATTATTACTTTTATTATTATTATTATTTTATTATTATAACAGATGGAATACTTCCTGGAGCCACTGGAAACACCCTTATCACTGGTATTGCTAACTGTGACTGTTGATGTGACACTAAACTCCATCAACGTAAGATTTTTTTCTCTTTACACATTCGCTTCCGACAAGCAAAATTTTTGCTTTCTATTTACATTATACGTATACACGATGCAGATATATGCTTATATTATTATTCGATCAAATGAGCTTCATGCATGGAACGAGTCTGTTGCTATTGTTATGACTATGACTTCATATTGTATTAAATTACATGATAGATAATTTCTAGGACACAATCTCTTACCTTTTAGAGTCCTTCACAAAAATTCTTCTCGAAAAACTTTCGAGTACAATATCCAACCTATTTTTAGTTAGGCTTAGGTTCACCTTTTAAAAAAAAAAACTTATTAAGTAAACTTCATAATCACTTGAGCGCCTTGGTATTTTAGACAGAAAATACCCTAATCCCTTGTCTTCATGCAAAAAAAATCACACAGCTACTATGGCGATTGACAGGAACGAAGTTTCTTGCAGAACTGTATGATTATCGATTAAAAGTTGAGCGCTTGTCTGGTAAAGCGATAGTTTTAGATACGAAGAAGAGAGTTGCGACTTGCGACTAGTTTCCGAGAAATATCTTGTCTTGTATGATAAAAAAAACTAGCTGGTAAAACTGAATGTTCTCTCTTACTGCTTGAATGTGAAATGGTTTTTTCATCGTTATGTACATATGTGGTAGGTATAGTATGCTAGTGTGAAAAAGTGAAACCACCTGTCCAAATGTGCACTGAATATTTAAAGTTTTATGACAGTGTGTCAGATGAACTTTCTGTTTATATAAATCCTTTCCATAGCATCCTTATATTGCGCTATATCAACATACATTATAAGGTGCCGTGATTCATATTATCATTCATTACATAAGAGATAGCCTGTTGCTGAATCTGCATCTGTTCATTAGCACTAGTGGCGTAGATGCATGAATATTAGGATTCGACGCTATATTTTTCAATTGTTAATGATTATAGTGCTACGTAGAACACTAATAGTCTTTATGGTTATACTCTGTCTGTCTGTCGTTCCTAATACTATTCAAATGCGTTTTAATATTACCTATTATATAAAACGTATCAACAAACGAAAGGGTTATAATTTCATGTTTTGCTCCTTCCAATTAATACACATAGACGCATTTAAATATTTTGGAACCAAAGACATTACGTCGAAAATCGAGAATAGAAAAGCTTCATTCTAAAAACATCAGTTGTGATCTACGATTGCAATGAAACAAGGCTTTTTCGGTGCGATGTTATTGTAAATCACAGTCCCGACCTGTTTTTACTGGATGCCGTTGCTCCTGTTGGTTCCTTTTCTTTTGGTTCTTGGATAATGTTGATGATCATAAATAATGAGGCACGATTACTTGCAAAAAGTATGCAGCGAGCGGTACACAATATGTTATTATGATAGTTTTTTGCCCTCTCTTCTCCCGTCCTTCCTTTGCCTTGCTTCATTCACTATTTGACTAAACCGCACAGATAAAGCCGGAGCAAGTTCCTTACTTATGATACGACTAGAATATTAGATACTTCACAATATACCATTACCAATTACACGTAGTTGAAAGCCTACATTCCTCAATACTACATTCAGTCCTTTTGGCTGGAGGCTGCTCCGAAGTTAATGGGTGCAGCGTATACTACTACACGGAGTAGGGAAAGATTTAAGTTGAATACCAATGAAATGTTTGTTGCCCGTGTAGCTGACGGTGATGAGTATGACAGCGTTGCATGATTATTCATTGAAACACAGACTCGAATGCAAGATGACGAATACAATGCCTTTCATTTGACATTCATTCACTCGTGTGTTTACTCAAGTTTCTCTGGATGCTATTAGATAGCACGAAAAGTATGTGTGCTGAGGAACCTTTGAAAAAGACAACATTGTATGATAATAATGTTTAGAGACAATTTTGGGAAAATCTTAATTTAAAACTCAACAACTGGCAGCAAAACTATCTAATTGTATGTAGTTGAAGACAAATATGAATTCTCTTTTCCCCAGGATTAATGGAAATCATGCATGAGTGCGTATGCTTAAGATCGATAATGTAAATTACTGTTGCGAAATGTTAAGTTAATAGAAAGCTCGACGTGACTCTTGAAGTACAAAATTGCACAGATGATATTGGTTGCTAATGATTTAATTTACTAACTGACTACAGCTACGTAATGCCAAAAACTATGGTAATAAAACATAATAATAATATTATTGTCATGATCATGTTTACTTTCAGGCATACGGGCTAATCTGCGTAATCTCTCAGTATCAGGAATACAAAGCAGGACGGGGAACGGCAGCGTACGTGGAATTCACTTCGGTAAGTTAAACAAAGACTTTGGTAATGATGATGAGCTTGTGTAGAAATGGAAAATGATGAGGAGAGAAGATTAATTTTGTTTGCAAAACCGAAATCCTGTTCAAGTTGAGAGTAGTTTTTTAAACATTGAGTCGTGCATTCACCTTTTTGCTGAACGAGGAGTAATTAAACCGTTGGCGGATTAGTTGAATAACTCTTTGTTTTATAAATCAGTTTTAACAATATTGGCAAACATGAAGGTATTAGACTACCGACATTTCTTTAGTACTTTATCGCGACTATATGTTGGATCAAAACATCTCAATGAAAAGGCGGAAAATATTGAGTGGATAGTATTAGGTTTACTGGTTGGAAACTACTGTTAACTTGGCTAATGAAGGAAACCTTGAGAATAACTAGTAGTAGTAGTTTTCAATCTCTGGAGATTTCCAACAGTTGTAAATAGCAAGTAATTTGATGCTAAACGGGATGAAAAAGCGTGAAAGTGATGAAATCTGAGAATTATCGAATGCACTTACAATCTGTTGGACATGGTAGTACGTTATTGCCCCGTATCATATTTCCTTCGGCATCACTAACCGATCGTGATCCTTTCTATTATAGAAACTCTCGCTATAAATGTCAAACATCCATATACATTAATAAGCAATGCTAATCCAAATACGTATTTATTGCATGCAAGCTTTCAACATGCCACTTTTGAATTTGAAAATACGATGTCAGGACACTTTATTTGACGCATAGTTATTGATTTTTCCTTTTTATCAAAAAGTAAGATGGTCATAAACTCTTGTATTTTTGAAGCATAATTAATTACCATGTTGAAAATACATAATGTGCAGGAACGAATGCATTGAATTCTTTATACTAAATTAAACTCATTTTGGTATGATTTATTCAGCAAACACCAGCGATTCTCTTGGAAACCGCAAGCAGCACAAAAACCGTCCTCAACAAGCCAATAACAATTCCACCCCAAACTCGACGCAAATCCACCAAAGATTTCTCATCATCCAGGGTCTACAACGAAAAGAGTGACACTTATTGCGAAGAATTTTCCCTGCAAACCATGTCCACCACAAATGAAAGGCAAAGTCTTACAGATAACCATATTGTCAGAGCGACGAAAAACGGATGCGTGCATCATGAAACCGTGAAGAACGGCCAAGCCACGGTAATAGCTTTGGACGGAGAAACTCAGGCAACCACGCCGTCTATCAACAACAACGGCAACAACGCCGAGAGAGGCAGAAGAGCATCCGCTCCAACGTCAGGCAACAAAGAAGGATTAACTGGAACAACTCCCAAGGGAAAGTTTGGCAAATATTTGGACGTGAAGAAGCGAAGGACATCCAATCTTCCAGATTTGGATTTTGACGAATGTTCAAGTGATCTCATTGACTCGAACAAGGTTACCCCAATGCCCAATATGGGCATCAGCTGGGAAAGGGAACAATCCGATGCGACAAGGTCTGACTCTGACTCAGAGGACCCAACCGTTGATGTTTTGTCCGCTTTTGGTATTCTTAGTTGCGGAAAAAAGTAGAAAATTCTTTTGCAAACTTTAAATGAAACTTGTGATGTAAAGAAATGATATATATTAAGCCGTTTCATATTATATATTAGATGTAAACGTTGTTATTGTTATATGAACTGATTTATACTCATCTTTGTACCGCCGTCAAGGTACCATTGAATCTATCGATTTTTAAGAATGTGGGGTTAGTTAATGTACAATTGCAGTTGAATGAAAGTAAAGCTTTGTCCATGTAAACATCTATTAGTTGTTGTTGATAGTTTGTCGTTTATCGATGTTTTTGTGATTGTCAATTGTGATTAAATGAAATATAAGTAGAAAAACAAGTTACAGATGTATATCCAATAATAACAAGCAGTTACCTCGGCACTGCACACTAATCTAAAACAACTAATAAAATGTGTTATTACATAGACGTGCTAAATGTATGCTGCACTGCAGAGTACAGATTAGAAATAAGTGAAACAATATGTGAGCTTCCTAATTATTTACACGTTTGTTGGTAACCTATAAATTCATAACTTTTCATCTATTTCCCGTCATTCAGTATTATGCATCATGTGGTTTAACATTAACTGCCAGTTGTAAAAGTGGTGCATTTTAACATGGTTGTTGATTGGGTCCATGAACGTAGGTTAGAAATGCAATTTACACCACATAAAATTGAAACATGTTATTTATGTATAAACTAAATGTAGGGACTTTAAAAACTTTATAATTATTCACTACTAGTTGTATTGTGTTCAATTGGCTAGATTTTTTTTGCCTTTGTGTGATCATATACTAAAATAAAAAGTCTCCATAGAGTAGATAGAATTTAAAATGAAGAGGGTAATTTATGTTATATGTATGTGGAAGTCAGTGATCCAGCATTAAATTCAAGTATTTAAACTCCGTGAGATTCGTAATTGAATTTGCAGCTTTCTTGGGGACGAATAGGTGACCAACTCTAAGCTAGTTTTGGTGTTAGAACTTCTTCTATGACTTTGATTATTGCCATAAATGTGAGCCGCTGGTCGCTCGTTGTATCTAATGAATGATTTTGTTGTGTCTGTTTCACTTATCAATGTATCCACTCCACCTAGAAGCTCACAGTATATAAAGTTACAATTGTTGCACAAATGTAGAGAGAAAATACTATATTTATTGTACTATGGATGTTTTTTTTTGTTTTTGTTGATTCACGATTATTACGATTTAATTTAATTTTTGTGAATTCTTATAAAATGTATGAAGAATGGTATGTTGAGGATAAAGATACACCAAATGTATGTATAAGGTTCAGTCTTACAAATATTTAGTTCTCCAGTTTATAAACAAAGTATTCGTTTATCATTTTTCACTATGCAAGGAGAATATTGATTGTCGCATTAGACTCTTATTAAAGACTACACTATGTAGTTAACATACTGAAGTTACATATAGCTGAACAACAGTCAACCAATTAACATACATATACAAAGGATAGAAAACATTTTATAGATCTGCATATTTATACAATAAGTAATAAATGTTGTTTTTGTCAAAGTAGAAATATTGTAACTAGTACATAGTGGAGTGCTTGGAACAAGGTTTTTAAAGCCAACCTGATATGTCTGCATGTATCATTACGGCTTATAAAAACTTTCTTGCATGATTAGAGTGAATGGAAGACTGGTGTGTACTTTTAATGCTGTGGAATTAGCCAATGATCGAAATAAAAACTGATGTTAACCATATTTAGTGACTGCTTTTACATGACGTATTTTCGCACTTGCATTTAAGGATGTCGTCAGCCAAAAACCAAATATTTTCAAGCGTTTTATTAAAATGATCTTCTTAATTATATTACTGCATATTTTATAAGTATTATGTAAACAGTAAAAATACTGTAAATAGGTACGTAATTAACATTCACTGTTTTTCAATTAGAATGTACCTCATTGTACCTATTTTTAGACAAGGTGCTACTAATTTAATTATTGAAAGTGATGTAATGAATTAATGAAATGTATGATGGACCCTGAAAACAAATTAGTTATAATTTTCTATTAGGTATTCGGATTTTTATAGTTCCGTTTTAGAATAAATGCACTTTAACTTGGAACAAAAATGATTTTAAAATAATTAAATGCTACCATTTACTAAAAATTAACATTTTACATAAACGATGCTTTGTAGGCTTATTTAACTCTTGAGAAACAATGAGAATATACCATGCGACACCTCTAGGAGGCATTTTGAAATCATAGAGAAGTGAAATGCTCGTGTAGACGTATTGTGAGCTTTCACAGATAGCGATAGTGTAACAAGTGAACTGAAATAACTCTCACTCACAAGTGTTGTTTCCCATGGTGAGTATGTAATGTGTATGTAGTTCTGAATTGAGAAACCGAATCCAAAATCCAAAGGTATAACACATTATGTAACTCGTTGTGTGAACCTGTGTAGCTTTTGTTGAACGCAGCCACTACATGGAGGAGTATTTCGTATAATCTGGGGATTTGTAAGCATCTCAACTCTCAACGCAAAAAATTGTAAGCAGCAATGAAATAGAAAAGTTCCCATACCTGAGATGCTTTCATTACTTCCAGGCAGGGGAGAAGTACGAAATGGTAGGCGGCGGCTCCCCAGTAGAGTTTTAGAGTTTCCCCAGTAGAGTTTTAGAGTTCTCACCAATAGAGTTTTAGAGTTTCTCCAGTAGAGTTTTAGACTTCTCATTTGTAGAGGTTTTACATTTTGCTGGTCCCCAAACCTCTCAAAAATTTAACCCCTTCAACCCCCTGGGGGTGAAAAAATGGTCAACACCAAAAATGATCACAATTTCATGAAACGTCGAAATACGTGGTTTTTGGGAGGTTTAGGGTATTTCACCCCTTCAACCCCCTTGGGGTGAAAACTGGTCGGCACCAAAAATGATCACAATTTCATGAAACGTCGAAATATATGGTTTTTGGGAGGTTTTTGGTATTTCCCCTCTTCAACCCCCTGGGGGTGAAAAAATGGTCAACACCAAAAATGATCACAATTTCATGAAACGTCGAAATATATGGTTTTTGGGAGGTTTAGGGTATTTCACCCCTTCAACCCCCTGGGGGTGAAAAAATGGTCAACACCAAAAATGATCACAATTTCATGAAACGTCGAAATACGTGGTTTTTGGGAGGTTTAGGGTATTTCACCCCTTCAACCCCCTTGGGGTGAAAACTGGTCGGCACCAAAAATGATCACAATTTCATGAAACGTCGAAATATATGGTTTTTGGGAGGTTTTTGGTATTTCCCCCCTTCAACCCCCCGGGGGTGAAAAAATCGTCAACACCAAAAATGATCACAATTTCAAGAAACGTCGAAATACGTGGTTTTTGGGAGGTTTAGGGTATTTCACCCCTTCAACCTCCTTGGGGTGAAAACTGGTCGACACCAAAAATGATCAAAATTTCATGAAACGTTGAAATATGTGGTTTTTGGGAGGTTTTGGGTATTTCCCCCCTTCAACCCCCTTTGGGTGAAAAAATGGTCAACACCAAAAATGATCACAATTTCATGAAACGTCGAAATACGTGGTTTTTGGGAGGTTTAGGGTATTTCACCCCTTCAACCCCCT
>JAQIXW010003860.1:0-12450 GCA_034700685.1 Willowsia buskii
AGCCATACATAGATCTTCTAATGCTGGTGGTAGCGAAATCTTTTAGGAAGCGTGTGCTATACTTTCATTCATTTTTACAGAGAATATTTTTGGTATGTAAGGCAGATTGTTCTTTTAACATGAAAAACTGTTTGTCGTGGGAAGGCAAATAGGTAAAAATGATTGCTTGCATGATGGTGTGTATCTGTAAGATGCGCCCTGAATTTTTTGCTACCTTTTCTGTCATTCATCCTGTCACGTTTGTAAAAGAAATTAAAACTTGCCTTTCTAACTAAGTTTCACAGGCCAGCATAGAATCAAGGAAGCCACAATGCGGCAGTATTAAAGCAAGAGTATCAAAACGATATAGCGATTAAGATGACGATCACTAGTTAATATTCTTTATCCTTTTTATCTTTGCAGTCGACTATTTTTTGTACAAATGGAGAAATATAGTGTCAACACCGTCATGACATGAATCATGATCTATATTTTTTTACAAGCAACACTATTTTTGTATAAATAATGAAGCCCTATAAGAGTCTTAACGTTGAAACCAAGTAGAGCACAAAGTAATTATTAGCCTTGTTAGTGGTTATTGATCATTAAACAAATAAACGAAGCACTGAAATGTACATAAAACCTAATAGATAAATGCATATAGGTAAATAGATAAATCTGCCGTCTGTATTGACATATTGGGCGTCTAGCTTGATTCTTCAATGCTTAGACTCTGGAAAGCAGTACACAACCGGCCAAGCACACATACATACAGACAGGTAGTTATAACGGTTACATGCACCACAATAATTTAGGTGTATGAATACAAAGATTTGAGGAACATAAACATGAGGAACAAAAAAGTGACACATACACGTGCTTCGTGATTTTTAGTCAATTCATTCGTATTCAATATGGACGATGAACCCTTTTTTCAGTAGCTCTGCATTTACAGCGCAACGAACGAACATATAAAACTGTGTCACATTTCACATGCATAGTTATTTTGGTAAGTTTTTGTGTAAGTGCAATGATAAATGAGGTACTGGTACAAGGACTTACTACTGGTAAGATCGTCATCTCAATTTATGTGCATACAGTTGACTCTGGCTATAACGGCCGAGAAGGGCGACAGAATTTTCGGCCGTTATATCTCATGGCCGTTACTGGCTATAACGGCCAAAACCGTTATAGACAAATATTCATAGCAAATAATCCCTAACACATGTGAGTATTCAAATACAGTTTGTTCGGTACATTTAATGCAATAATATTAGTTATTTAATTAAGGTTTTCATTAAAAAATGAATCGATTGTAGTTTGTTTCAATGAAGATATTGAGTTACCAATATCCCCTGCTCCAACACATCTAAACTAAACAATTAATATTCAGTCCAACACACATGGCATGATATCGCAATTTCTTGACAAGTTACAGGAATTAGGAATTAGTAATAACTTGGGGAACTTGTCCTGTTCCACTGAATTTTTAATTTCATTGTTTCGAGCAATTTCTTCCTCTGTCAATTTGTTGCACAGTAGATTTGCTAATGTTTAACTCAGTAGTGATTTGAATTTTCTTCTTATAATTCTCTAATTGGCTGATGATTGATAACTTGATAACTTATCAGCAAGCTCAAAAGACTTACGTTTTCGGTTAGCCATTGTTTGTTTATTTAAACGCAAAGGTGTTACTAAATTTGAAATGTCACTTTATGCTTGTGCATTGGTAAAGAGGTAGCCAAAACCAATAGAATAGGACAAGTGTAGGATTTAAACCATGAATTGGTCTGATCGCATGCTTGTTTTGTGTGTGGTGTGGATGGAAAAACGGTTTTCGACCAGCGCAAGTGCCGCTTAAATGAAACGCAGAGGAAATTTCTGGGGGCAAATCCAGCTGCTTAGGGAGATGAATAGCAAAAAACCGTTATAAAGAGCGGATTGTGCTCGCGGGACTGGAATATTTTGGCCACTATAGCCCTAAAACCGTTATAGCCAAAGCCGTTATATCCCATGTTCATAACATTGTTTTCCCTATTATCGTGTTTGGGCGGCACACCTCGCGGCCACTATAGCCCTGTGGCCGGTATAAGCCAATCCGTTATAGTCAGAGTCAACTGTATATCCATTTTGTTGTAATATACTGCACTGTAAGCTAGTACGTTACGTTTGATTGTACTCCTACTCTTAATGTTTGGTTCTGTATGATAGACTTTGACTTTTTTAGTACTACCTATTTGATTAGCGATGCATTTATCATCGTCTCTGAACTAAAGACCAGTAGGAATATTTTACCCCAGATCATTCATGGTTTAATGCGATACTTTTATATCATAAAGTAGACATATCTTCCCAAATTACGTGATGCTCATAAAGGTTTGTGGTTTAACACATAATTAGTCCATACAATTGCAAATGTTTCTGAGTTTGTCTTGAATATTATATTTGTGGTGTGACCATAAAGAGTGCAAATTGGAGGATATTAAAAAGATAGATGATCATCTTACCCTAATTTAAATGAAATAGTGCAATCTGCTCGTAAACGATCTATTTCAATGTTGCAGATCTTTTGAGCAACGTTTTATGAGCATAATTGAACCGAAATTATTAGCTAATATGTACAGTATTTAATATTTTTGAAGTCGAGGAATTACTAGATAAATATGTGCTAGTGAACTGTAGCCTTAACCTACAGGCCATGCACAACTAAGCTACAAGCTAAGAACACGCTACACCTTTGCATCAAATTATCATGTAGAGTAGGTAAAAAAGTGCGGTCACTTGCATGAAAAGTAAGTTTTTGAGGTTCTGCAGTTTGCCATGTCTTGAGCATTGAACCACATTGGGAATGTGACAAGGTGTTCGACTACTTGTAATTTAAATTTTCAATAAATTTGCTGCAAGTTACAATAATAGTTATACTACAAATCTATACGTTCTCATTACATATCACACAAAAATGAAATATTAAATAACACATTGCCTCGCAAGATTTACAAAAAGTAAAAAAGTAAAAAGATCACACTTCATAGACACTCATGAGTTTTTTTGTGACACTCATAAGTCGGATCTGCTTGGAAGTGTACAATGTATTACTTTAAGTCAATTTTCACCGACGAACCGACGGTTAAATCTGAATCTAAAAATCGTTTACAATGTATCATATGATTGAAACAAAAGCACTACTACTAATAAGCATAATTAACGGGTTACTGCTAAAAATTCAAAGTATGTAGGCAGACATTGGAATTTTTTGAGGATTGTAATACAATGTTTGACATATTATGTAAATACATATATGAAAAAGTATTTCACCTGTGCACACTCAGAGTTCCAATCCAATGCATCATTATAATTATGAAACATGAATCTAATCGATACATCATTTTAAGCTGAACGTGTTATGACGCTACTAATGCTTCACATTTTCTCGTTCATATCATGCTGACAGATTCTACCTGGTGTAATCTACGTGGGTCTTGGTCTATATCGGCTTGTACGATGGAAAAAATCCATCATAAATTTAACGAACTCACATCAGAAGCTGGTGTTCCGTTCGTTGTTATTTTCTAAACCGCAGTACCGGATGATTTGCTAATTAAATATAATTGATTATGAATATCAACATGAAAATATAATGAATAGTTAACTTTGGTATTTATTGCCAATTGTTATATGACTTAATGTGTCATAATTGATTATATAGACGTTCACTCACTCACTGATACATATAATGGGAATGCTACTATTTTAACGAAATTTGGTGCCATTGAAGAAACACATTGCATCATTGCTCACAGAACGTGCATTTTGCTGGTTTTAGTATCAGAAAATTGATAGCTGTTAATTTCTAATGTATAATAACATTGCTTATGCATTTTGCTTTCTGAATGCTAAAATATTTTATACTTACATAGACATACATATATTATGTATCGATTCATGGATGTCAAAAAAGATTATGGACCTTACCCAATTCTTTCAGGATTTTATTTATTATTGGAATTTTTCGACAGTGAGGTCATATAGTAGTTGTGTAGTAGCTTGGGAAAACGTTCTGAAAGCTCATGCTTCCTTATAATGTGCGGTGCTTAGTCACTTAATTTATTATGGGTCATCGCATCGGAGCCCAAGTGATATTTTTATTTAGTCAATAAACTCTGTATAATATGTATTTAAAATTGAACATTCATTAACCTTCAAAAATTTCCTAATTCGTTGCCTGATAAAATGATGCTAGATTCAAATTCATTTCAAATCTATTGCTACTTTTACCTTAGATGCGAATGTTTACAACAGTGCGGTTTTTTAGTATCATTAAGTTGTATTATATTATACTTGATAGATCCTGGATTAATTATTGTTGACATCTACACTATCAATCTATGACATTGCCAAAGGTTATTGCAATCAAAGGTGGGGTTTAAGTTTAGTTTTGAAATGGTGTGAAATGTCTCAAAGTTAATTGCATTATTTTAATTTAATTTTTTGTATAACATGTAAAAACGCAAACTTTTTATCGATTGAGTTAACATTTCGTAGCCTGAAGTTAAATCCAGTCACCCAAGCATGCATAGGTTATGTGGGTGATTGTTAATTGAAATTGATTCATTCCTGCTGGTGTTGCAAATGTTATTTTTTAACAAACGTTGTTAAATTTGCTAAACTAGATAAAATTTTCACAACAAACAAGTCAAATGACGTGATTAAGTTGAAGTTTTGATCAAGTTATATTTTAAAGTGTCCATAAAATTAAAAAGAGTAGTGGCAAAACTAGTATTTAAATTAAATATATTCTTGTTTGATATACAAATAAAATGTTATTGTTAGAAACACATACAAATATTATTGAAACCAGTGAATGATTTATACGAAAATGGCTGAATTGAGATGGAAGAATTCGTTCAGGCTTTAATGTTACAAGCATGAAATTTGAATCATGTTTTTCATCCGATCATTTTAAGTATCATGTTTATGATTATGCAAGTCTTTTTTGTATGAATGAAATATTTTTACATTGTATAGCATTATAATATGCTATCATTGTAGCACATTATACAATTCGACTACTAAAAACTACTTTTAAGGAAGCGATGTGACGTTTTGTGTTGTTGTTTACTGCGGATGTTCACCATACTTGGGAATGAATCAAAGCATAACAAAACAGAAGTTTTATAACACTAAACCGTGAACTTCATTGAGCCTACCAAATTAACAACTAGACAAACATAACAAAACTGTGCAAGTGGAAGCTCACATCGTAAGGGTTGTTAAAGTGGTCGCTTTTGCAAACACGTATAAATTGTGTGTAGTCAATGGTATGTTAAATCTAACTTAAACATAACTATGTACATACAAAATACTTCTGACATACGTATTTTTTAAAAATATTAATTGCATAAAACAAATTTTGGAATTGCATGCTATGCTGATTCCAGTTTCCAGATTACAGAAACGCAATCCAGTAATTGAATTTTACAAAAAGATGATACACATGGCTATGACCTTATCAGCTTTTGAACATGAACTCATAAATTCAGAGAATTTTGTTGATTTGAGGTAAAATAAAAATCATCAACCAGTCATACAGATTGTTAGGAAAAAATTATAAAGTTGTGTTTGAGTTGAATCTCATATGTCTCTGCTGACTGGCGACTTTTGGTAAAGAATCAAGCAAACAAAGTTATAAGTTGTGATACTGTTTCTATTGAACTTTGGTCAACACTCATGTACTCTTATTTGTATCATTTGCATCTGTTGAAACTTTATGAGAAGGAAGTACAATATAAAGATGAACAATTTACGAGCATATAGATGTAAATATGAAGTACACATGTTTTGGAATGATGTACAGATTACATTACAATTACAGCATTGGAGCAATCACATAATAGTGAGTGCGAGCCATTGTCTCGTCTTGTTGTTTTGAATATCTGTATTTTCATATCAGATAGCTTCGTCAGGCGTGAAGAGGAATATGTACTACGTTCAAATCTAGTGAAATGTTCATAACTTTAAGAACTTTGCTCTGTCCCTTTGATATTTTCCTTTAAAAATTAAAATGCTTGTAAGTGTTCACTAGTTGTGTAGTGTAAAGAACAAAAGTTTGTTTTCTTAGCTGGTAGGCGCATGGCGCATGATCACTGATAAACAGCGTGATCATTTCATATCTGAATATAATAATATGTGTAGGTACGTAAAGTGCCAAGAACTGCCATCTTATAACAATAGGACGTAGATATAACAATACTTATATACGTGTGCACATACTCACTCACGCACATACATTTTCATCACAGGAAAAGTCATTAGTGTTTAGCATACCTTATAATTTGCTTGTTATTAAACCTTTACCTGCCTTAATAGATTGCTTGTTCGTAGAACCCCAGTCCACATTGCCTTTTTGGCGTTTCTGCAGTTTAGAAGGTGCTCCTTTAACGTGTATAATATCATATTTGTCTGCCAAAACACCATAGACAAATATCAAAACAAACGCATTGTCAGAGTAAACCACAACAAATAAAAAAACATATATTGCATGAATACACAAAACCTGGCTCTGGCTCTTTCATTGTCATTAAAATCTGGATAAAAAATTCCAGAGTATAGAGATCAGAATAAGCATCAAGACACATAGTTCTGCGTGTGCTACAAACATCGACATGCATTGTTGACTCCATTTTAAATCTTCCTTCCGTACACATTAGCCAGCACCAAGTGGAATAAAAAAGTCACCTATTAAGTGAGTGAATGTCAGAGGAATTTTTCATAGCTTGTCCAGAACTCGACGACAGCTAACTACAAACGTTTCTTTACCGGTGTTTTAAAAAATAATAAAAACTTTTGATTGTAGCTTTTATTACAAGTTTTTGTTTAAACGAAGCAATTGGATTTTGCCTTTTTGGAGGTCGACATACATATATTCTATCAAAAATCGTAAGTGAATCAAGTATAAATTTTTGCATATACATATAAATTGTCCATAAAAGCAAGCCACATGGCCACTAACCAGAGACCTAAAAACGTGAGCAAACCTTTCCACCACATCTACTACTTTGCTACATGATCCTATCGACCACGTTCACATCACGATCATGAAAATTCTTCAAATCTTAGTTCAACCACGACCACGACTCTTCTGGTTAGAGTCGGCAATGTGACTTTGCTGAAGTAAGAACAGTTTTTTTGTGTTGAGCTATCCAATCTATATACCCAATATCACAGCGTCTCCTCTCTGGCTACAGTTCAATAGGTGTGTGATTTCATGCAAAAATATTTAATCGTGAATTGGTTTCATTTTCACTGACTTACTTTCTCAATTGCAAGTTGCCCCAATTCGAAATTTAAATACCCACTTTAACTATAAATCTTGTTCGTATGAAAGCTGCTAAAATACAAAATATTAACCAAGAGTAAACGTGAGTTAGTTTTATATACCATTAAGCAGTTTTTCAGTTCCAATTATTGTAATGAACTTTCTGTAGTTTGAAAATTGTGTCTGAAAGAGGTTTCAAGTAATTTAGGACATCATTTCTGTCTAACATGTAAAATTCTTTTCAATTTCTCTTCAGTTTAAATCATTACACAAGGACAAAAGATTAGTCATTTTGCAAACCACATTGTTCTTTTCACGGTTAATAAGAGTAATTCTTTTTAATGCTATATTTACTAGCGTGGCTCCATCAAATTTAATATAAAAATACAAATACTCTTGACAGTAATTTACCAATTATATCATTCATCATATTCATATTTTTTTGAAAAAATAGCGAGTGCTCACCTCGGATCTCTGTGACTGCACTTGATTGACAAGAGCTTAACTATTTGGTTTGAAATTGAAACATGAGCTCAGTAGGTAAAGTTGTCAAACAAGGTTTAGTTTTGGGATATTATTATTAATAATAATCATTCCTTCTTGGGCTGCAGCTTTCCATGTAAAATATAGCAGCATTATTGTCAGCTACTTTTTTAAACAAGGTGGGCGTACTGTTTTGCAGACTCGCAATATGTAATTTCAGCTTTATGAGTTTTTAGTGGTTTATGGGCTAGCTAATAATAATAGCGCTTAAAAGTGCAACTCTAGAATTTCATGACAAGTTATTTGACTGCAAATTAATTATCGTTATCGGAGAGAGGCGATCACAAAGAGAAATTTGGCGTCAAGTGGAAATGTAAAGGTTGTTATATGACCGTTTCCTCCGTGTCGTTGTTGTTGAAATTGTACTCTTAAATTTGCATTGTAATTTATTATCCCAATTATATTTTACCTACTGCCAATTTTGACAATTTGTCAATACTGCTGTTATTCGCCAGTTTCAACGCAAACTACTCATCTTGAACTTTCCATTAGCAAGTCATTCACTAGTTTATTGTCTGCATTTATGGTAGTAAATGCAGCAAGTCTTCCAAACCAAGTGAAGCCTGAAGCGTTAAGCACTACTACAACTCCTCATACAAACGTACAATTTTATCCTACGATGCAGCCACAGCAAAGTCATACTGATCATGATCCTCATCACAGAACACAACAACAGAAGCAGCATCATCATCCCAATAACCATACTCAACATCGTGATCATCCGAATCACAATAATAATCATGAGCATCAACAACAATATTACCATTCAAAACAAAATGGCTATAGTGTCAACTCAAAAGACAATAGTATTAGTAATGGTGGTGTAAGAAGTATTAAAGTATGTGCTAATAATAAGGAATTAGATAGCGTGAGTGACAAACAAAATCAGAATACATGGTTTATCACAAATGAGCGATCGTATTATGATTCTTCGGCAGGCATTCCTGTTATTCCCCTTTTTACTCACACTGCTAATTCCGTAGATTTCCATAAGAATAAACCCACTAGTAATGGTGTTGACATAAGCTACTCAAAATGTACATATCCGAATGGTACTACCGTGCCTAGTAGGAGAAACGACTACATAGGTGATGATCAAGGTAAAAAAGCTGAAATCTCAACCGATATATAGAATAAAGGCACGTTTAAATTTCCTCGTATTTCTCTTCCACCAGAGTAAACACTTTTATTATTCTAGAAAAATTGCCAAATGTGTACCTTATATAATTTGCTAACATTGATTGGGAACTTAAGCAAAAGGGTGGCAATAATATTGACGCAGAATGAGCATATATAAGAGCATGTCATTGTGTGTACCACAGATTGATAGAAAACGTGTGCTCTATTAACACTGTCACCACTACTACGCACATGGCTCGTTTATTTTTTCTGTTTGCACATTTTATGTCGTAGTGAAATCGCATAAGGAAAATAGGTAAAGCCAGAGGAAGAATTAACTTGACATTCGCCTTCACCTATAGCTCTCCTTTTTTTCGCACGAATATTATCGCTAACAAGTTAACAAAGAAAACTCTTTAGTGAGGTAATTCTGCATTTTATGTAATTGTTTTTCTGGCAAAAATGCAGAAAAAAGCTTCTCCTTTAGGTAATATAGGCATAGGAAAACGGAATTGCATGCATTGCTTTCTTATATTATCTAATCGCATCTGCATATGCACAGAAGTAAATTACAGCATGAGTCAGTATTAACTGCCATGCATGTACCTATCCAGACAAATGAATCCTAGTGCTTGTCCACGTGAAAGATAAACCTAGTGGTACGGTTACGATATTTTTTTACTTTACCTATAATTATTATGTTTTCGAGTAGTAGCTTATATATACATACATAATATGTATATTCAAATATGCTCGGTAAACTTTTTGCACGGAACTTCTAAAAGAGAAGAATGATAGAATAAGTTTTTGTCATGAGGAAGATTCCTGCTTTGAAGATGTAGTTACATAAAGATATGGAAGCTGAGGTGGCTGCCCGTTTCTCGGTTTGGAACCATAGTTCGGTATTTATGCTTCTTGCAGTAGTCTGCTCTTCATTCACAATCACAACACGTGCTGATACTGTAATATCATTGTGAGTATCATCTGCATCTTTTACATGGTTATGCTGATATTTCGTATGCTCAGCATAAATGGACTCTGCATCTTCTATTATTGTCTTGCCAAAAAGGCTTCCGCTTCCCACTGAGTTGAGTATTATTTGGCTGTCATTTGCACTGCGCTTTAAAAATATTGGAATCTGCTATAAAACTGACACACATCGAACCGGCATATCGCATTAAGATCAGAATCGTCCTATTACTGGTGCACTAGATCATATTGCTTGATACTTTTTTAAACAGTTTGTTTGCTGGGAATTTTTCGAGATTTTCGTTTCTCGCAAAATCTTGATTTACAAAAATTTTGTTCTCCCTTTCAATCCAGATTTATTAAACATGGGTCGGATCCAAGAACTCAGAGAGAGAATGGGAAGTGAGAGAGTGAACATGAACGAGAAAGCTTTGTGGAAATGTTTGGGAGCCGAATTCCTTGGAACCGCACTCCTAATGTTCCTCGGTGTTGGATGTGTTCTCAAGGTGGAAGAAGAACCTGTCAAGGGCCTAAGTTTTGTGGGTATCGCCCTTTGCTGGGCCTTTACTGTTGCTACTTTAGTGCAGGTCAGTATTAATAATTTTTCTTGTTTTAATTGCATGTAGGTTTTAAGGCATTGATTAGTCGGTGGCGTAGCCATTTAACCAGTGTTATGGGCTGCTTAATAATAAACTCTACAAATTTCTATCATTTTGCACAAAAGTTTACATTTCGGGCAACCTATTGCTCATGCATGAAAAAACCTTGAAAATCTCACTTTTATTCGCCAAAGACTTAAACACGCATTAAGCACAAGCATAGTATAATATAAACATATAATATGTTATTTATGAGTCATGGAAGTCATGGAACGCAGTCAAGTGTGTGGCGTGGCACCTTACTTCCAAAGTAGTTTGATTTTAGCTAGCAAATAAATACTTCATCACAATAGAATTACTGTGTGTTCTCACATTTTCCAAATTTCGATTCATGTAGCATGAGAAGAAGCTATAAATCCCAGTCGTCGTGATATTCTAAATTCCCATTTTGCAAAGAAAATCAATCATCATAGCAGGTAATAGGTAAATAACACTAACACAGCTACATACTTACACACAAACAATAATACACCCAAGTCCAGGGAGTCAATACCTGCATAGGAACAAATTATAAAGTGTGAATGCGTTACGGTTAGGTACGACAAAATTGAGTTCTTATTTATTCATTCACACAAACAAATAGTTAGTTGGAGTAGCTTTCTAATCATTTCCGATATTGATTTGCCAGAAGTAAAAGGATTTCTTTTATTCTTTCACATTCACAGACCAAATCGCAACATTGCTTTTATGCTAATCGACATTGTAGATCATAAGAAAAAGCATGCAGAGCTGGAGTCTGTTAGGGCCACCCTCTTACATTTTTGCTTCTATTTTGGCACACAATGAAAAAAATATACTCTCAGGCCAAGAACTTCCTTTTTTATTACTTGTACCTCAAGGTCACAAATATTTGTAAGAATTCAATGCGACTATGTCTTCTCCCTAATGAAAATAATAGTAAACTGAATTAAATTCATATTGTACTAAATGTACAATATATTGAACATAACGATCGAAAACTTATTTATCACATAATAAAATCTCTAATCTGCAAACTGTACATGCATATACATACATATATATGTAACTGTACCTAAGCAGGTTTTTGTTTTTAAGTCAATGATTATTCAATGTTGGTCTCACCTTGCTGAATGTCAGGGGAAAATTACACTTGAAGGGAATAACTCAACTACTTAAATAGAATATTATTGATAATTAAATATGACTGGAAAGGACTTGAACTATATAAATATATATAGTTTCACTGCGATATGGCATGACAAGATACTTTATGCAGATTCTTTTAATTAGTGCTTCGTCAAAATGAATGAGCTGTGTACTGATGTGTTGTGTATAGGAAGATGAACTTGTAAAAAAACAACCTATAGACTTACTCAATGCATAATTTAATCAAGGATTTTGATGTGATAGCGGTTCAAATGTATTGGAAAGGAAGGATGTCATTCTATATGACTGCATGCCACTTTAAGTATTATCGCAAATTTTGAAGTTGGCGTTATTTTCTATTCAAAACTTGGTTTAGCCTTTGGTAAGACTGACCGAGTCGCAAGTTGTTTAGGACCACGCGACCACGTTATGCTCTGTTCATAAACCTCTGAAGGATTTTTATTCTTGTATGAGATGACAAAAATTAATTTTGACAAGTCATTTACGCATGATGTGGCATATGAATGAGTAAATAACGTTTCAGAATTAGGTATGCTTTCGCACATCATATAATATAAAAGCACGTTCAGTTTCAAACATTATTTTGATTTTATTCTTGGTATCTTGTCCAAAGTATAGGAAGGATGAGTTTTTGTCTTTCTTGTCATTTCCATTTCATTACTCTGTGTTACATATGATTTACTCCGTTTATGGACTTTATGTGTTCATATTAGTCTTTGTTTTAATTCAGAATCATTC
>JAQIXW010003861.1:0-12446 GCA_034700685.1 Willowsia buskii
CTTTGTCTTTTCGCGTTGTTGCATGAGACTGTTTTTTCTTCTGTGAGGTAAGCACAGCAGGAACAGGCTTTGTTGCTCTAGAAAAACAAAGGACGGACGTACCAGACAAGCTTGAACGGTTCTTTTTTTATTCAGATCACATTAACATATTTTCATGCTGTTGTTCAATTCTACTCGTGACGTGTGCCGGGAAGGCACAAACATCATAGAATATTTACAATGCATTTTCTCTTCTTTCCTATAAAATGGGATTTATGCTCTTATTAATTACGTTTATGACCAAATGATACACATACCTGTTATTTGTTTATTTCGAGATTATAGCAATCAAGCACAAAAATATTTTACTTTCGTTTCTATCTCTGCGTAGTATTCAACTGAAGCATTCAACGTGTAAATGGAAAGAGTTTTTGAGATTCTGCACATACACATGAGTTTCATTGAGTTAAATTACATCAATTTTCAAAAGGTTGCATTTAGTTTCGATAGGCTAAAATCACGCTAGATTAGGTCCCAAGACGTTTTACCCAGGCCTTTGATTTTACTTACTTTATTGGGTCATATGTCTTGATAACCAAAAGACATAGGTATTCTTTTTTTAGATCTGTCAGTCTTTATTACTTTTTCATTTGTCGCTACCTTCCCTACATGACGTATGAAACCAAGTAATATAGTTAATAATAATAATATAGAGGCACACAATGAATGATTTTTCAGTACATAGCAAATCATCAACAAATATATCCTGCCAAATAATATCATCTTTTTTATTTCACCAGTCACCTTTGTTCGTTGAGTGTTTTTTTTCTGTGAGCAAAGCCATGCAGGAAAACGCTATATTGTAGAAAAATACAGTGCAGATGTACCAGACAACATGGAACGGCTATTTTTCGACTCAGATCACAACCCACATTGGTGTGTATTCTTTTGTAATTTTGAGATAGACAAATGGGGGTAATTTTTTTGAAAACTTACTTTTTTAGTATTTATCATATACGATCATAATAAATAGTTCAATTATGTCTTGACATTTTTTGAATGCTCAAAATAATCAGTAGGATTGCTTTCCCAGTGGAAAAATAGGTCCTCGATGTTTTTATTTTTAGATTCGCATGACATTCTTCAGGCAGTCAATATTTCGAAATGTCAAAATAGAAAATGTTGGCTTATGAAAAGGTACATCAAAATGTTTAACTTTAAACATAAAAGTAAGTATTCATTCCAGTAAGAGGCGACTAACGTGTTTTGTTCTTTTTTTGTGTTTGTTGCGTGAGCATGCTTTCACTTCTGTGAGCTAAGCAACGTAGGAAAACGCTATATTTACACAAACATTGTAGGACGGACGTACCAGAAATAGTTCAACGGTTTCTTTTTTAACTCAGGTCCCAACTCAGGCTGCTAGTATATATATGTATATATTGCAATTTTGTCACTTTTTTGCAAACATGCATATATGTGCTGCCATAATCCGCAATCCGCCAGAAACATGATGATAAATCAGCCATTAGACATCAACAAAATGTGGTTAATGACGCTTCCCATACCCTTTTTTCTTGCTTAATTCTTGCATCGAAATTTGTCTAAACATTAAAATATTAGAGTCCATTGTTAAAACGAAGTTAGTCACAGTTTGTACTACTTTTTTATGATCACTTCATCCGTAACGCAAAAATATTCAGTTAAAAGGGTGTAAAAAGCCAAAGTTTCAATAACTGAATGTCATGTTACGTAACGCATACACATGAGCGTAACATTTATTAATTTTTCTAGGGGCGGACAGAAGCTGGTATAAAAATTTCAGAACAAAGGGAAATTCCGGTTTTTGTTACTGTAGATCTGGCATATTACTCACCTTTTCAGGTACCAAGAGAAGCTGCTGGACAACATCCAATTCATACTCGGGATGGCTGAAAAAAGCAATAGCTAAATTGTGAAATAATTTTAACTATTAGTTGACAATCAGAGACAAAATATTATTTTCTTTTTCATAAATGGGAAATTTCATTCATTCGTTTTGAATATTTAACACCGCTTAGTGACCATGTGAATCCGATGTTTTGCACGATTTCCGTTTTCATATATGAAATATAGAAGATTTTACGTAAATATGAAAAACACGAATAAAATATTGTTTGCATTTTGCGTTTACGTTAAAATTGTTGCAAAAACTAATGAAAAGCATATATAGATTAGCTACTTTAAACTAAAGGCTTTAAACATTCAAAAGTGGAAGGCGCCCCGTGTCGCTTGAGCATCACGAAATGCTACTGGAATGGAGGGGAAGAGAAAGAAAAGGTTTAACAGAAAGGTGGCAGAACACATGTCTCCTATTTCGCAAAACAAGCGATAAATAAGCACGTAAATGAGGCATGATCGCATCACACCAACCCAGCCTGAGCATCCTGATATGTATATCGCAACAATCAATATAATGTTTACCCTTTCACACATAAATTGACTGCATTATTCCATATAGTCATATATGCATGTATATACTTGTAACATGTTGCACTTCTCCCTTTCTGTTTGATATTGCAAAAAAACAAGTGAGAAATGTACGTTTTTTTATCATGTAATGTGGACACGTTGCTCTTGATATTGCCCTGCATACTGCACTGTACTTTCTCTCACATGACAAGAAGGACAGTCCAGCATTTTTTGCGGATTTCATCTCACTTCTCATTAGTCATTTCTCCTCTGCTCAGGAAGGAACCACTTGCTAAGTAGAGAATTGGGAATGAATTGATTTTGAATCAGTGGTTTACTTTCTTAAAATATATATTCATCTTAAAAAACTTTTTAAAAAGGGGAATAGTGTGAATTTCAAATTGAAACATTGCAACTGTCCAAGTAGTGAGTAAATTTGAGTTTAAGCTGACGTTTTGGCAGTGCTGATAAATAGAGGGTTCGTGTCAACATGAATCTTCGCAGGGTAAGTTCTGCATAATATTTTCAACAAACCTGAATACTTCTAAGTTTTAAAGTGCTTTAAAAACATCTTGATTAATTTTTACAAATACACAAGTAGAGATAATATCTGCTTGCTGCGAAGAGAACGTCAATTTTAAATAAGAATTATTATTTTTTTAAAGGTGGTGTTCTTCGTCGTCAGCGGTTTATCCATGCTCCACAGCCTCTGTGTTGACAAGATGCTATTTCTCTCGGTGATCTACGATGACGGAAATTATTCCACGTTGGCGTTGAGTGGATTCTGGACTATGGCAAAGCTCACTGCAATTGTTATTCTTGGCTGGGAACATGAGAAGATTGAGCGACTGCTGGGATCCATGGAGAAGTACGAGAGCACTTACACAGACCTGAGATTTCGTTCGGGAGCACGGAGGAAGCTGAAATATCTCATGTACTTCGTTTTCATCTCCACATTAGGAACAGTCGCCTTGGAAATTTGGACGATATATGATCACGGCTTGGAGAAAGCTTTGTTGATGGGGTCGCACACGTTGAGCAAGTGCTTGTTTCTCTGGAAGGATGGGAATCTGAGCGAGAAAGCTTTTCTTTTGAAGTACGAGTATGGATCTGAGCTCACATTTGAGACGGCTGTCATGGGTGGAATCTTGATTGCGAGTGAAATCATTTCCATTCTGCACACTGGTTCGATGCTCGGCTTCATCATGTTGGTTGCTGTGGCGACGCACACCTACTTTGCTGAGTTGATCAAGGACACCCGGGAGTTTCATGGGGATCGCAAAACGGAGAAAGTTGCGGAGTGGAAGCGAAATCCGTTGAGAAGTGTGCAGTTCTGGAAAAAGTTGGGGTTGCTGACTGATGTCATTGAGGAAGTGAACGATGCGTTTGGTGGTATCTTCAAGCTGCTGTTTATCTTATGTATGTTTTGGATGGGTGTCGTTTTGCCAATGTCTTTCTTGGGAACTAAAGCAACCTGCTTTTGCATCTTCCTGCTGTCCGTGGTCTTTGTTGAGGTTTGGTTTCTCTATGCGGGGAAAATTGCTGAGCAGGTGGGTAAATGAGATTTGATATTTTAATGCTTTGGGGAGATGAGGAACACTTTTGGAATTTACTGATTTATTCGTTTCATCTTAAAATCTTTTGCAGAATGATGAATTATTTGAATGGATTGCCACATGTGGCGTGCTCATCGGCAGAGTTCGTATTGGTCGAAAGGTGGTGGATCCCCGTTTGATTTTGATGGAGCTTCATGGGAAGCCGATGGGATTGGGCATTGGGAGATTTATCATTCGCTACACGCACCACTACATTGTAAGTATTTTTGAAGAACTTTGGTCTTCTCATGCGTGTAAATAATAAAGTTATGATAAGTTCTGGATTTGTGATTTGTTTTTGCTAATTTTTTCTGATATCAAAATATTTTTTGTTACACCGCAGGTCCTCATGATATGTCGTAAGATTTGGGCTGGGATATTTGGCCGCGGAGATAACAAATAATCGATGGACTGTGACAACCAGTGATCAATTTCACTTTCGCTATGCACTCGATGATCTTATGAGAAAGATTATCTTTTTAAGTATTTGTAATGCAAGCATAAAAAAATTCTTTTATTTTGATGCATTAGAAGAAATAATCACAATTTTGGCGTGCGACAGTGTATATTAAATATTTGCATGAGAAAATGTTTAAGATTATTAAGTCTTTAGTGATTGCAGATGAACAATCACCTGAATTATTTTGCACATATAGTCACACATAATCACCTACGTAGCATATGATCGCGCGACTTAACTATTTAAAATTACAAATATTCAAGTACAAGTGTGTAGCTAAACTGAATATAAACTTTAGACATGAAGGATTTCAGCTAATTATAAATAGTTAGAATGGTGTATAAATTTTACATTAAATTAAAACCTTTGTAAAAAACTTTCTTTTGTTATTGTGCTTTGTATTTTGTAGTGAAAAACTAGTATACTTTAAGAAAATAAGACGGCTCTTTTGTCAACAATCACTTATAATATCTTGTACACAAGAGTAGATTCACCGAGTTACCGTAGGATAACACGGCCAAATACGTGAAGTATAGGAGTTGATACTTATTCAATATCCACCAGCCTCTTTGATGAAATTACTACTAAAAACATTTTACAGCATATGCTCATCTTTGTTCTACCACAACTGCTTGTAAAGATAAAATACAAGGTCTCTTGGAATAAAGTGTAGTAAGAAGTAGTCGATCACTTATTGAATTTCCTTTCAGATGGATATCGCATTGATTTAAAATATTTGAAATAAAATATATAAAATGTTATACGTATATACTCATTAAAATCAATAGTACCGTTTATATTACTTTTATCTGTCATGATTTTTTATGCTGTCATAATTATCTTGAAAATGAACTGCAAAAGCATTTTATTCCAATTGTTCCTACATTTTCAACTAATTTAAATAATCAGGAAGTGTGAAAGGGGTACTGCACTTTATACTTTTTTACCACCTGTCTGAAACAGTCACTTAAAAATCATTAAACTTATTAATTAACAGTCCTAAAACAGTCCAAGTTATGCTAAAGAAACGATGGCGATGAAATGTCGGCTATTAAGAATTCGAGATTCCTGGCCGAAAACTATAATCGGACTTTATTACGTATATATGATTTCTTAAATTTTCATGACAGGTTAGACGAAGTAAATAATAGGCATAAGAAATCGATGCAATCAGTGTCGAAAATTGTTTCCAAGAAATTGAAAAATATGGTTTCTTTAAATTTGGATAAGATGATTAAGAAGAAAAACAGCAAATGACAGGACAATTTTGAATGACAATGATGATAACAGAGTTGAAAGATACTTTTATGTAAATTTATAACATAAACACAAATTACAATTGGACAAAAATGAAGATAAATTTAAATGATAATAAATTAAGTGATGTAAAACCGTTACAAGATGGAACATGAGAAGAAAAAGATCACCTTGTATACAGGCCACGCAATCCCACTTCACCCTAGACATCCATTTATGAATATTTAGGGAGAGGTGAGACGGGCGGTGAGAATTTTCAAATTGCAATTTCGTCTATTCTCAGCTTTCTTTTATTGCCGTATTTTCTTTCATATTTTGCAGATAAAAATACTATTTTGCAATGCATGTCAGTGAGGTGAGACGAAAAACGGTTGTTTTTACTTTTGATGTGATGCCTCGAGTATTTTTCACTGTTAAATTAAATCCTAAATAGGTGCAAGTTGATTGTTTGGCGATGTACAGAAATTCAATATGAGTATTTAAGTTGGCAAGTATGTGGCTGCGCACTGCAGACATATTTTAAACCAGAATCTATGGGTCAATCTTGTAAAAATTTTGAATGATTTAAATATTTTGCATGAAATATAGATACGAGCAATTACTCCAAATGTATTTGGCGAAAATATTTGAGAAATCTCATCATTTTCTTGTGACGTGTAAGTGTCATATGCACATAATTGTATGATATGAATGCACAATCAAGCTAATTTTTAAAAATCTTGATTGATGGGAAACCGACCACTTGCTACTATACATTTTTAACCTCCGTTAGTATTTAATGTTCTGGTGAATATTTGGCCCATTCAAACTGTTCATGTAGCAAAACAAAATGTAAACCAGAGGTGGTAATAATTAACGTAGCCATTATTCATTTATCTGTAAAAAAAATAAAAATTTCATTTATTTCGGGTTTTGCAAATGCTGACCTCCCAATTGCCTGTCAGTTCATCAAATGGCAGTTGTTGTCTAAAAATGTCCTTTAAAATATTCAAAACTGAGAGGCATCCCATGTCGCTCCCAGCATCACGCAAGCTCACTGGAATGAAGGGAAAGAAAAGGGTTAAACGAGAGGTGGCAGAACACATGTCTCCTGTAAAAGCACAACAAGCAATGAATACATACACGTAAATGAAACACGATCAAATCATACACTTCTATAAATACAGGTAATAAGTATCTCCAGACATGTTACAATTCTCACTTTGTGTTTTATATTGCAAAAAAAAACAAGTGAGAAATGTACGTTTTTAACACGTAAATTGGACACGTTGCTTTTGATACTACTCTGCATACTGCACTGTGCTTTCCCTCACATGACAAGATGGGCAGTCCATCGTTTTTATGGAATGCATCTCACTTCTCATTAGTCATTTCTCCATTGCTCAGGTGGGAACCACAGTGCTAAGTAGAGAATTGCAAATAAATTGATTTTAAATCAGTGGATCAATTTCTTGAAATATTTACTTATCTTTAAGAATTTGACAAGAGTGGGAAAAGTTTGAGTTTAAATTGACGTTTGGTCTGTGCTGCTAAACAGAGTGCTTCTGTCAACATGAATCTTCACACGGTAAGTTACGCATTTTAAATAGTAGTCAGTATAAAAAATCTGATAAAAGCTCATCTAGCCATTTCGAAGATTGAGTTGTTGCCAGTACACATGGAATATAAAAGGCTGTACTTCTTATAGCTGCACAAATGAAGTCATAAAAGATAAATATTAACAATATTTTTCAAATGCTTTTGATCTTGTCACGAGAAGTAAACTGTTCAATATTATTTCTCTTCATTATTTTGAACCATCCAAAATGTAAATACAAATTTTATTTTTTTGAAGGTGGCCTTCCTCATCGTCACCGCTTTATCCGTGCTCCACAGCGTCTGCATTGACAAGATGTTATTTCTCTCGGTGATGTTCGAACAACGAAAATTTTCCACGTTGGCATTGAGTGGACTCTGGACTGTGGGAAAGCTCGCTGCAATTTATATTCTTAGCTGGAAACATGAGAAGATTGAAAGAATGCTGGAATCCATGAAAACGTACAAGAGAACCTATCCAAACCTGAGATTTCGTTTGGGAGCAAGTCGCAAGTTGGATTATCTCATGTACTTCGCTATCGGCTCGACTTTGGGAACAGTCGCCATGGAAATTTGGTCGATCTACGATCGCGGAATGAAGACAGGTTTATTGATGGGGTCGCACGCGTTGAGCATCTGTATGTTTCTTTGGACGGACGGAACTCTGAGCGAGAAAGCTTTCCTTTTGAAATTCGAGTATGGGTCCAAGCTAACTGGGACTACGGCTGTCATGGGTGGAATCCTAGTTGCGAGTGAGATCATTTCCATTCTGCACACTGGGCTGTTGCTCGGTTTGATGATGCTGGTGGCTGCGGAGATGTACACCTACTTTGCAGAGTTGATCAGGGACATCCGGGAATTTCGTGGGAACCGTAGAACGGAGAAAGTTGAGGAGTGGAAGCGAAATCCGGTGAAAGTTGTGGAGTTCTGGAGAAAGTTGAGGTTGCTGACGGATGTCTTTGAAGCTGCGAACGATGCGTTTGATGAGCTCTTCAAGCTGCTTTTGACTATAAGTGTGTTGTGTGTGGGTGTCATTTTGCCAATATCGTTCTTGGGATTTCCAATGACCTGTTTTTGCATCTGCATGGTCCACCTGGTCTTTGTTGAGATTTGGTTTCTCTATGCGGGGAAAATTGCTGAGCAGGTGGGTAGATGAGATTTGATATTTTAATATTTTTGGGGATGATAAACAACATTGGAATTCGAGGGCTTACTCATTTCACCTTAAAATCTTTTCCAGAATGATGAATTAGTTAAATGGATTGGGAAATGTGGCGTAAACATTGGTAGTGTTCGTGTTGATGGAGTGGTGGTGGATCCTCGCGTGGTTCTGGAGGAGCTTGAGAAGAAGCCGATAGGATTGGGAAAATGGAGCGTTATAATTCGCTACACGCCCCACTACTTGGTAAGCCTTTCTTCTACTTCTCATGAGTGCGTATAGAGCAAATTGATGGGGAAATTCTGGATTTGTGATTTGTTTGGGACTAATTTTTTTCTGATATTAAAATATTATTTGTTGCATTTCAGATGCTGAAGATATTTCGTTGTGTTTGGGGTGCGATATTTGGTCGTGGAAATGACAACTAATGGATGGACTGTGGCAACCACAGTAATCACTTCCACTTTCGTGCTGCACTTGATGATCTTCTAAGAAACTAAAATTATTTATATATTTGTATAGCAAACATAAAAAATTGCTCACATTCTTTCACTTTTGTATGAACACAAATCATGAGAGTATTTGCAATAGAAAACGTAGTATGTCTTCATGCGTTCAGGTTAGCTTCACTGAATGTAAGCTTTAAACAGATATTCATCAATGACTCCTACTGATTGTAAGTTATGCGAATGATGTGTCAATTTTATATGAAGTTAAGGTCCTGTAAAATATTTATTTGTATTTTAAAATGTTACTAGTATGACTATCATTAGCAGTTAGAGTAAATTTATTCAATATCCACCAGCTTCTCAGATGAAATCATCACCAAAAGTATTTTAATAGTAGAACCAGTAAAAACAGCCCATATTATAAATCTTTATGCTACCACAACTGCTTGTAAAGACAAAATTCAAGATCTCTGAGGACAAAGAAGTAGTAAGAGGCAATAGAGAAAGCGTAGTAATGGCCTGCCAAGTCTCCTTTCAGATGGATATCTCATCGTGTTAAAATATTTGAAATATTTGAAATAAAATACATATTATGCAATATTTAAATACTCATGAATATTAACACTTCTGCACATATTATGCAACCTGTCATGACTTCAATGCTGTCATTATTATCTTGAAAATGAACAACAAAGATTGAGAAAGTGGCAAGCGCTTCCAAAAGCGGCAATAGAGCCAAAGTTTTTTTTTCCAGAAGAAACATAAAGTTTAGGGGAATACGAGATTGAAATTTTCGTTCGGAAAAGTGATTTAAGAGAAAGTTTTTGGCGGCCTTAGTCATGTGGAAGGATATTAACTCTGTTCTCTGGTGTCATCCTAATTGTCATTAGTCATTGCCAAAGATTTCAGCACGTACACGATTAAATATTTTCAGCGCCTGAAATGAACCAAATATTATTTCAATTTCAGAAAAAAATTGCACAAATCAAATCCAAAGTTTTAAGTCTATTTGTTACACAAATGAGAAAACTACGTTTATTCAAAAATCTTACAAAGTAGTGGAGGGAGTAGCGTCCTACGAATTTCCCTACTCCCAATCCAATCGGGTTGCTTTCAAGTTCCTTCAAAATCACTTGAGGATCCACCTCAACTCCATCAACATGAACTGGACCAATTTCCACGCCACATTTTTTAATCCATTCAGATACTTCATCATTCTGCGGATTAATTTTTTAGAGCAAAATTGTAACACCATATACTTCAAAATATTTGTTCTATCTTAACAAAACATTAAATATTTTAAAATTTTATTTTTTTACTCACCTGCACAATCATTTTGCACAAATAAAAAAACCAGACCTGCGGATAGAAGATGACGAACACCAGCTTAGAAAATAAAATAATTTTATTTAGACTTATGGAGAGTTGTGTGAACAAAAAAAAAACATGAAGTTTTTAACAATTTAAAAAAATAATAATGACTACTTATCAAAATGTACAACTTACCATGTGAGTATTCATTTTGACAAAAGCACTCAATAAATATAATCCGCTAATTTGAACTCAAACTATACCCAGCTGTGTCACAATTTTAAACTAATTTTTTTTCCAAGAATGAGATCCACACTTGTTTCTACTTGTGCACTGGAGTGATGACCAATGAAAGGTGAGAGGACACACGAAAAATTCAAAATGCTCGACTGTTCTTCCTGTCATGTGAGTGAAAACACAATACGGTAGACAAAGCTAGTATGCATTTCCCATTTTTGGATGTAGCTGGAGCTACTCTTACGTACGTATTTATCGGCTGTGTTAAAGGCGTAAAAATATGACAAGCGTCGTGCCACCTCTTTGTATTTTTTTCTTCATTCTCTTCCTCTCCCTTTCTGTGAGCTTCTGTGATGCTCAAACGAAACGGGGTGGCATCCACCCTCAAATATTTTATTCATCATTTTGTCTGTCTGTCTGCAAACACGCGATTCATAGCCGTACATCACCCATACATCAACTTGCACCTATTTTCCGCACCTGAAAGCAAGCAATGGCAAAATCATCTGTGGCAACGCCACAGATGTTCAATGCATCTAAATGCATCTGACAATTATAATGAATTATAACCATCTACAATAACCTGTAAAATCCCATGAGGTCCATGCAGTTCCAATTAAATGAGAACTACAAGACCCACTATAGTGGGGGATGTAAGTTATCCACAGAAAGTGCATTATCAGAAAACTAATGTTTTTTTTTGTTCTTGGAGTCCTAATGTCAAAAGAATATTGCATGTGATTGTGAACTCTCCTGAATGTTTGTCTCCTAAATATGTGTATTTGTACACAAGCGAGTCGATGTGATTAAATAAACCAAAAAAAATACTTAAAGGTGAACTTCATTCTAAACATTGAGATGTGTGAAAATTTACATTAATATGAAATGACGTTATCAAAACAAGGAAGGTTTACGCATGTTTTTTTTATTCTTTAAATTAGATGAAAATGTAGGTACGATTGAAATAAAATGCTGTTGGTGTTCATTGTCACGATTATTATGACTGGTAAGGTAATATCAACGGTAGTATTAATATTCATGAATATATAAATATTACATATTATAGAGTTTATTTCAAATGTTTTAAATCAATGCGATATCCATCTGAAAGGCAATTTAATAAGTCATGCAAAATATTATAGGTGACTGTTCACAAAAAAGTCACCTTATAAATTAAAAATATACTACATTTTCCACTACAAAAGAATTGCTGATTTGTGCTGATGGAAAAGTGAAAAGAATTTTTATCTAACTAAAAACGACATCCATAAAAATTATATTATAAATTATAAATAAATTTTACAAAGGTTCTAATTTAAAGTAAAATTTATACACCATTCCAGCAATTCATAATCAGCTAGAGATATTGATAAACATTTTGTAAAGTTTATATTCAGAGCAGCTATACAATTATACTTAAATATTTATAATTAAATAGTTTAGTTATAGCGATCATATGTTATTTAGGTGATTATGTTTGACTATATGTGCAAAATGTTTTAGGTGATTGTTCATCTGCAATCTCTAAAGACTTTATAATCTTATGCAAATATTTAATATATTTACACTGTCGCATACCAAAATTGCGATGATTTCTTCTCATGCATCAAAATAAAAGAAATATTTTCCGCTTACATTATAAATATTTAAATATATAATCGTTCTTATAAGATCATCGAGTGCATGGCGAAAGTGAAATTGATCACTGGTTGTCACTGTCCATCCGTTAGTTTTCATCTCCGCGGCCAAACATCGCACCCCAAATCTTACGATATATCATCAGGGCCTGAGGTGTAACAAAAAAAAATTATATCAGAAAAAATTAGCAAAAACAAATCACAAATCCAGAACTTATCATAGCTTTACTATTTACACGCATGAGAAGACAAAAGTTCTTTAAAAAATACTTACAATGTAGTGGTGCGTGTAGCGAATGATAAATCTCCCAATGCCCAATCCCATCGGCTTCCCATGAA